>BMAC01000379.1:430046-467018 GCA_014905375.1 Phtheirospermum japonicum
ACACTGAACATGAAAATATCATCACAAACATTTTATACATATATTACACATAATATGCAAATATTATATACAAATCATCACAAAAAATATTCAAATATCATCATACAAATCATATAATTATCATCATAATGAACACGGAAATATCATCACAGACATCTTATACATATATCACGCATAATATGCACATATCATATAGATATCATCACACAAATCATATAATTATCATCACAATGAACATGGAAATATCATCACAGACCTATTATACATATATCACTCATAATATGCAAATATCATATACATATCATCACACAGAGTATGGAAATACCATCCCACACATCATATAGTTACCATCATACTAAATATGGAAATATCATCACAGACATCTTATACATATATCATGCATAATATGCACATATAATATACATATCATCACACAGAGTATGCACATATCATCACACACATCATATAGTTATCATCACAAAACATATATATATTATCAAAAACTTCAGAATTTGAAATTAAACTGAGAAGTTTTAAGAAAATCATAGAATCGAAAGCATATAATTAAAATACAGATGAATCAACATCATTAATTTACTAAACCCTAGATTCAGAATAATCGGAAGTATATAATGAAAATTTATTAGGGATTTTGTGATGAATCAACATGATATGATAAAACATCAATAATCGACGCTGAAACAATTATTAGTTTGTGAAATAATGAAAGATATGAGAAAAAATGAGAAACTTACTGCTGTAGAAGATGCAAATCTTGGTGGAGAAGGAGAGATTTTGGTAGAGAAGATGAGCGGAGAAAATCGCCGAAAAAAAACGTCGGAGAAGATGAAATTGATGGAATATGAAATCGCTATTTTTTCCTTCGTTTTGTGTGCTTTCAGTGCTGAAAAATGAAGTTGGAAAGACAGATTTTCTAGAGGGAGAAGTTTTGGAAGCGCGTGGTGGGCTGAGAGAGTGAAATTGTAATAGGCCCAAATATTCGGAATTAGAACTGAAATTGGAGCGGGTGCACCTTATTGGATGATCCTGGGTCCATGGTATACCCACTCGTGAAGTTAGCTGTAATAAATTATTGATGTGAATTAAAAATTTGAATCGTAGAACTAACGGGAATTGAGATTTAGAATTACAATCCTGGTATTCGAAGTCGTAGACCAAACAAGGCTACTGTGATTGGTGCACGGTGGTTTAACTATTAGGCCCGACCAAATTGCAAGTGAACCCAAAATATTTTTGGAGGAGATTAACAAATAGATTAGTATGAAATTGTAGTTGTTAAATTACTCTGTATGTTTTTCTTGCTACATGTAAGTCAAATTAATTTAATTGTGATAATCTTATAATTTATTCATTTTGATATTGTTGTAAGTTGTCCTTTCGATGATGGATATTGTTGTAGAATTGAAATCATGATTGTTTTGTATTATTATTATTCTTATTGTTGTCGTTACTATTGTTATTTATTACTAATTCAATTAGGAAATGACAAATGATACATATATAAGTCAATAAAACCCGATGAAACATGAATACAAATTGATCTTAGACAATTTATGTTCAGAAATATAAAATCTCAATTACATTGGAATTAAGTGGTTCAAGTGTTACTGATTATCTACCATCGGAGGAGAACGAGATGCAATATAATGTTGAATATACGTTGAGTGATCAATTACTAAATTATTATTCAATTACTTTTATTGAGAATATGTAGTTTTACATATTTTGATGATGATATTGAAAATAGTATTAATAATTAATTATTTAATAATTATCCAATTAAATTTATTATGTATGCATTTCTATAATTTCCTGATAATGATCATGTCATAGATCCGTGATGAAAGCTGAAGGCTCGATTTTATTAATTATTTTACAGGATGAATTTGTAGATTGTTTAATCCCCATAAAGTCTTTATACCCAACAAATATTAAAATCGATTTATAAAGTCTCATGATATTTGATAATTAATAAGTAAAGTATTATTTTTATTAATTTATATATTAATTGATTATCAACTAACAAGTAAAAGTAAAAATTTACAATACTTAAAAATTTTAATCTACAATTAGAATTTGGTCGTAAATCGGATATTATCCGACAAACGAACTGAATTACACCGGATCGAAAATAACCGTTGACTTTGACTTTTCTCATAATCGAATCGAAAAAATCATGGTACGATTTTGCAAATTTCCAAATCCCGAATCAAATGGAATCTTGCTGACCCATACCTCTAATCAACATTAATGGTACAATTGTTAAGTTTTGTTAAGCACGTTTTTTTTTTTAACTCTTTCAATTCTCAACTGACATTACTGGTACGAAGTCATACCATGTGAGTTGTTAAGTTTTGTTAAGTACATTTGTACTGTTCAACAACTCTTTCAATTCTCGACTGACTTTTAAACAGAAGAGGGAGAAAGAAGAGTCTTATTTCTAAAATTATGAAAAAGTATTTATAAAACAAAAAAAATAGGATTGAATTTTAAAAGAGATTGTTTGTGAGATGAAAAAAAATCATGATGATAGTGCATATGATATAAAAATAAATTCAAAATAATGATTGATAGTTAGAAATATATATGGATGAATACGAATTAAAAATTTTTGCAGGGAAATGTTAGTACCCCTATTTGTTTTATCCAAAAAGTGTGCGGATAAGCTTGAGAAAAATAAAATAAAAATTAGTGAATAATATATTTTCTTATTTTTCTTATAAAACTTCGGATGAATTTTCTTTTTTTAAATGAAACCAAACAAATATAGCGCTACCATATTACCCAAACTGAAGAATCAAGGTGCTCAATCAATACTTCCCATAAATAGCATAACTTAATCCCTCCATGTCGATTAGAATTACAAAATTTCCCATATATAGTAATATAAAAAATATCACACTATAATATATCATATAATACCCACTAAAAAATACGCCTATATACAAGATGCCCAAAGATTCACATAAATTGAGCACAAATCAAATAAAAGAATCAAATATTTCACTCATCTCATAAACTCCCTCGGAACCGAAAACGATGAATCTAAACCGTCCAAAATATCCAAAACGTCGGCCTTCTGATGTTCCCTTCCTCTTCGCGGCGAGCTCCCCGTGCTCCGACTCAATGCCCAAATCTTACTCTTCTTATTCTTAACTATCACGAATTCTTGGCTTTTACTAAGCCCTGGTAACAATTTCCGCCTCGTCATTACATCCTCCAACAGATGTCTATCCTCGGATGAGAGCTGAGCTCCATTAGTCTTTCCGTTTGATCCTTTGCTAGTCGGCGAGCGTGTCGGGAGAGGTTTGATGAGCCCGTTGTCTCGATACCTCACGAGACTGATGAGACGGTGAAGCCAAGTGACTAGTTCGAGGATGCATGATTCCACCTTGTGCTTGTCGGCGTGATATAGGGTTTGTAAGCGGATGAGGTTGTTTTGCGCGCTCGTTTTCTTGCCGAATTCGCTGCTGTGGAAAAGAACAAACAGGGTTTAATAATAATAATAATGACAATAAATTATCACGGAATATGGAGATTTAGGAGAGTTTCAGAACGTGTCGACTAACCCTGTGTTGGCCCACTCTCCGACCCATCCGAAACCTTGGTGTGCCCTGATTCGAGTTGACAATAGTTGAAAAGGAAATGTGTTAGTTTATTAGCACACCAAATCTTTTATTACTAGAAGTTATTTATTTATAAGGGATAATTAAAAAAGTACACTAAGTCTGATGCCATAAAAAAAAAGGTCAACTCTGAGAATTACGAAAATACCCTTGAGGTTTTCAGTGTTAAAATTAAAGGATTAACTATAATATTTTTACAAATGCAAAGGTTTTTTTTTCTTGTGTCTTATCAAGGTGTTAATGTATGTATGACAAAATAGAATCTCCAGGGTATTTTTGTAATTTTCAAGTTACCTGTGTTTTTTTTTTTGGAATTAGATCAAACCTCAAGGATACATAATGTAATTAACCCTTATTTAAGCATGGAATTGTTTTGTGTTTATTGAACTAAGATAATCGTACTTGGTAGTATCTGTTGCTACAGGAACAAGCCACTGGAGAGATTTTTCCATCTCGGCTTTAATTTGAGGAACCGTGAGCTGCACAATGCACAACGAATCAGCGATAATAAAGATTACAGTGTTAAAAGACGGGTCTGAAGAACAACTTAGTTCCCACAAAAAGATACTAATAGGCGTAAGATGAACAAATTTTAATTTAGCTTAAGAGATATTGAATGGCATAAAGATCCCAATCATAAAATTTCCTAACCTTTTTTTATTTTAAAATATTAAAATGCGCTTAACTGATGGAACCTCACATATTTCTTTTTTTCTCTCACCCCCCTAAATTCCAAAATCCTTAATACCTCTTCCTTGGCATCGATCTGTAATCGGGAGCGAAGTGAAGTCTTGACAGCTGGCGGTAAACCATTGTACAATGTATCTCTCGTATTTGGAGGAAGTGAGGTAGGGCGCGACGCCTAAAATTAAATTAAGATAATATCTATTTTTAGTAAAAGTGAAACAACATGTCTTTACACTATATCTGTGTAATAAACTTACAATGTTATCAATTTGAGTAATTATGTTAGCATAATGTAAAGCAAGACCAGCAGCGCCTAGTCTTTCTGGTCTACTAGTAGAAACCTCTCCAGCTTGCGATAACCCTGCCATATTAATTAAGCAATAATAAGATATGTTTGTTTCTAACAGCTCGAAATTTTGATGTTAACATATACATGATTTCAATAAAAATATGATATTTCAAATATATTCGTACCATCATCTCCAAACACTTCTGGAATTTCCTGATGAATGAATGTAACAATGTCGACAAGCTTCTCCACAACCTACATGATGTTTATACCACAGTATTTTAATCATCATCTTAACTGTAGATCATTTTGATCATTAAAATACTACAATAACAACCGAGTTTAAGTATGTACCTGCTCCAAAGTTTTGGACCAGAGAGATTTCTTTTTCAAGCTCCTTACAAGTTTCCGTTGATGTTTTAACTCACTTTGTAACATCGCAAGAGTCTCTCCTACAATTGAAAAAAAAATAAAAATCCAGCAAAATTAAGATAACTTGCTCTGGTGGAAGAAGTTAAGGCAACCCAAAAACCAATAGAAAAAACTCTTTCAACCATAATAAATTAATAATCAAATATATAAAATATTAAAATAAAATGAAATGAGGCACACTCCTGCCAAACTGCCTAAACCGTTAGGCAGGTCCCTTGAAATTAAATACTAAAATAAAAAAATACCAAAAGAAAAGAAAAGAAAACCCTAAAAAACAAAATTAACCAAGAAAAATGAAAACCTAAAAAAAGTTTTAAAAAATCATAAAGCCCTAAAAAATAATTATAAAAAAACCCTAAAAACTGGAAATCCTTTAGAAAACTAAACTAAATAAAAAACTAAAAAAAAAAAAAAGAACCTAAAAAACGAAAAAAAAAAACAAAAAAACTGAAAAACTATGGGTCTTGCCTAACAGAGTGTATTCCATAGACGGTTTGAAACAATTTTTTGTCAAATAAAATAGGGATAGTTAAAAAACTACCCGTGATTAGCCTAATTACAAGAAAAAGAAAAAAAATCCCATATCTTCAAAGCGATAACAAACACCACAAACCTTTGCGAGGAAGGTGTAACGAATCTACTTCTTCCAGCTTCCGCTGATAATCTTGCTCGAATCTGTCCAAAGCATGCAACTCATGATACAGTTCCTGCAGTTACAGGCATCATTTTCTTAATTATTAATATAGATAAAAGTGAAACTTCAACTTTCAATAAACAGACAATCAAAAGATTGTCAGTGTTATCTCTAATTGATTGCATGTAAATGGTTTAATTCGATTCCATTCATCAATTTTGTGCCATCAATCACGTCTAAACTTCACGGTTGGATACTAACTTAACTTCACCTATTCAACAAACTCATTTCATATGCCGCGAAAATGAATAACAACAAACTGGTGTTCTCTTTTTTTTTTTCAATTTAGATAATAAGTAAGCTTACTGAGGTATGCTGGGCCAGAGTGGTTAGTTCTTGCATTGTCATGTCTGCCTCTAATCTTAGTTGTTTATTAACGTCAGGATCCGAGTCAAGCCTAACAATAAGACGAGGTGTTTCTTTGAATACAATTCTTCAAGACAGAAATGAGTAGGCTAATTACATATTAAACGCAACTTACTTAGAAAAATATCTATCTAGATTGTGCCATTGGGGGTCTTTACACAAATTCCCAAATCTGATAACCTCACGAGAGAACACTTCAAATTCTTCCCTGCATGTGTGAAAAATAATTATAAAAATTAAAAGAAATATTTTATTGTAGCAGAAGCTAAAAGTAGAGTAATTGAGACTCAGAAGTCGGTAATGTTTGCAAATAGAAGTTAAAAGTTGAATAATTAAAAGAGAACGATTCATGAATAAGTTGTATTAAGTGCCTGTTTCATTTGATTGTAAAAGTCAATCCAGAAGCATGATTAGAAATCTAAGGGGATGTTTGGATTAGGATTCAGAACCATGGTATTCAAAATCTTGGGTATTCATATTAATGTAAATAATAAGAATCCTTGTTTGTTGTTAAAATCTTGTACATTTTACTGTAGATGTCAAATCATGTCTCGAAAGTGGGTGAAAAGTGTTGACATTGTATTAATATATTGTATTTAGTTGTATTAATTAAATGTGAATAAAAATTAAAATTGAGTTTGATAACAATTTTCATGATAGATGCCAAATCATACCAGAACTTGTTGGGTGGAGATTGATAATTTGAATCCCAGAACAAACGGGTATTGGGATTCAGAACCCGAATCCAGAATTTTGAGTACTAGAACAAACATGCCCCAAATCACTCATTCCCATGCTTTTAGGTTCTTATTAAATTAGGGATAAAACTTTGACCCTTCCGAACTATGCTTGATTTTGCAACTAACCATATTTTTGCATATTACCCTGAGCCACAATTAAGGTGGTTTTTAATCCCATAAACCGGTTTACTGTCAGGGTTAAAATTGGATATCAGAAAATTTGATATGGGGATTGAGCTTAAATGAAATGTATAGGGTTAGAATGAAAAGTTACAAAACTTCAATTCAGGTTTAGAGCCAAATTGCACAATGTGAGAATTTCAATTAAGAACAATTCGCTGTGAAGTTTCCAAAAGAGACCACACCGGCATGTATACACACACAAACAAAAAACTAAACAAACGAAAAGCTGACAATCACTTTACCTTTTGTCAGCAGCTGCAATACTTAGGAGCTCATCCATATCCGTAGAAACCAGCCTTCGCACGCCTTCCGAAGTCAAAACTTCCTTTTTTAGAAACTGGACGTTTTCTTCGGACAGAGATTGCAACAAGTTTGCGCCTTTGGCTATGGTATTGGCAACTTCGAACGATAGGATAGTGATTCTATTCCCCCTAGAAGTCACACCTGTCGTAAACCCACCCGAATTCAAATTCGTCATGCTGCTTCCTAGAGTATCTAGAACCTCAACTGCTTTCTCTAGCCCTACTATGCCCGCCTTTCCCAAAAACGACGTCACTTGAGGCGCCTATCATGAGATATTTACTAGCATAAGTTTCAGAAATTCACTAAATAAATTAAGTTTCATGATTTTGCTTGAATAGAATGACATAATATTAAATTCGTCCCCGCAAACATCTAAACTCCGACTACTTGATTTATTTATTTTAAATTTCACAATCAAATCGCGAAATCAGTGACATCACATCAAATTGAATTCTAAATAAAAAAAGCAAATGTACATTTTTATATTATTATAGATATTTATACCTTGTTAGCAGGTGGTCTAGCAGGCGTCGATGATTTCAACTCACGGGAAATAGAGAAGTGCAGCTCGCCGGAATCGAACAAATTGTCACGTGGGCCCTTCTCGAAAACATCGATTTCATCAGGATATGTGTAAGAATCATCGTTTTTCTTGTGTTTTCCAAAGCTCCCAATGGATTTGAGTTTGCCTGAAAACCCTGAGCTCTCCTCGTGCTTAAAATCAGTTGATTTCCTGCTTTTCTTTACAGTTCCTCCAGAACAAACCCCTCCCATTGTATGTATATACAAAATCACACAAACTTCAATCCGAATCACAAAATCAAAGAATTAATCAGTTTCAAATAAAGTCCAGCTAAATTTTTTTAGTTGAAAATTTAGAAAAATAAACGAGGAAAAAAAATGAAGATCCTGAGATTATTAAGCAGACCTGTTTAAAAACCTGCTTGGAGAAATGGGGAAAAGCAGGCAGAGATTAGTTGATCGGCAACCGCGTAAAACCGAGTGCAAGCAAAAAATTGGGATTGGATCAGATTTTATTAAATTAAATTGAATTCGTTGAATTTAATGCGAGGGGGAAAAAGAGTATGCCAAGATAAAGGACATGGAACACGGGGTCAGCAGTAGTGTACTCTTGACTTTCTTTTTTCTTTCTTTTTTTTTTTTTTTTATATAATATTTTTTGGGTTTAATATGATTTTTATTTGATGAAGTTGTACCAAGTCTAAGCCAGTTTCCCGCCGGGGGTCGTTGTCGGTCGCCGAAGGATTTTTAGTTGACTGTTTTACCCCTCTAGTGTTTTACTCACGTAATTTGGTTCTAAAATAGTACTATTTACCTGATTCATGTAATTTTTTTTAAAAAAAGGAAAATTATAATCATTTTAAGGAAAGGTTTGACCTTCTTTTCCTTTTTCTTTTCTTTTCTCCTTTTGTCCTTTTGCTTGCATGCTAAAATCTTGTTTGCTCAAATATTCTTGCTATTACTTTTCAAAAAAAAAAAAATCTAAAGTAGATGATTAGTAGATTTAAAAGTATACAATATAATCATTTTAGGTTTGACCAAGATGAGATTTTGAGACGAAAGAACTCCTTTTCTATCAAAATATTCAATATTTCGAAAAAAATTTCTGTTTCCTACTTTATATGTTAAAAATCTTGTTTCCTCAATTATTATTTGTTTTTAACTTTTCAAAATTCTTATTCAACAGTCTCAAAGTATGTGTTATTATTGTATTTGCAATTCTTATTTACACGGTTGTACAAGTTAAATATATGCGGCCAATACTATGATATTGTTATTCATAATTGTGTATGCATCTTTTCAATATCTTAAAATAAGTAAATTCAATGTATGATGATGTTTGACAATTAATTGAGAAATTGATTAAATTATGATTGATGTATGATAGAGGATTCAAAAATTAATAAAAACTCGTAATTATTTAATAAATTGGAAAAAATATAAATAATTAAAAAAAAATCGGGTTCAACACTCTATTTAGGGTGAACTATTTCGCATTAATCAGAAAGTTGGTGAATATTATAGCAAAGGGTATGTATAAAATAATAATCAATTGGTTCCATTACAAGAGCCTTACCATTATTTTCAATTCAAAAAAATCATGCCACCAACTTTAAAGATAATCTCAAGTGTTCATAGCTTTTTGTGTTTTTAATGGGACATCGTTAAAATTATGTTATGAACGCACCGAAAATGCAATAAAATGTTAGTGCACTTTGAGCAACTCCATAACTTTTATGCACGTTGAGATGTCTTCTTCTTCCTTTTCTTTTTCTTTTTATTTTTATAAATATTTTAAAAAATACATCGGAAGCCATATAAAATTATGATTGTGAGAATCTATTGGCAAATAATATTTCTCCTTAATTTCAATTTCTACCGGTCAGAAATGCACTATTACAAATACATATTCTATATCTATTTATTAATTTTGTTTTGCATTTTGTATTGTATTTTATTAACAGAGATGAAATCACCTGAAGATTACATTGGCATATGGCAAGAGTAACACGTATATAATTTGCCGTTTCAAGTCAATGATTTAATGATTATCATTATTATTATTCCTTTTGATACAGTAAATTGACTAGTACAAACCAAATCAAACATGGACAAACTTGTCATTTTCCAAAAACATTTGGTTTAAACCAGTCAGACTTGTCAAAAAATGGGGCCACTTTGAATTGAAATGGTCAGATTAGAAGAATGACAAAAGGATTTTAGTCCTAATAATAAATAAGATACGAAAAAGGAAGAAATAAAGTCATGCGTCTTTTACTTGAGATTTATTATTGGCGTGAGGTTGTTGCAACGCCATCGTGTAGGCTTCTTATTGGTCGGTGCATGTCCGGATCGCCCCAGGTCCCACGCAAGACGCCAAGCATCTTTTACATTCACATTTATATTCTAATTTGTAGTTAATATTTACTTGTAATTTCTTAGCTAGCATATTTGTTCCAACCATGCATGCTCCACATATTGGACATCAATCTTAAGCAATGTGGACGGAAAATAAGTTTAATGCTCCACATATAAGTCATTGACACCAATCTTAAACAATGTCGGCAGAACATAAGTTGGATTTATTTTTAAGAGATTTATATTGTTGTTTTTTGATCTTAGACATTTGTTATAAAGAGTTTTATTACTCTATATAGTGTTATTATTTACTCATAATAGGGTATTTATTCAGAGGTTGAATGTTTCTTTTTTCTTTTTCTTCTTCTTCTTTTTTTTTTTTTTAATCACTCATTCATCCCCTTCCGTACTTCTTCAATTCACATTTTAAAAAAAATCATAGGAATTTCTTGTTTTAGTATGGTGCAAGTGTTGATAATATTAAAGGTTTCGATTTTATCTTGTTGTTAGTTAGTAGTGTAAATTAATATGTTACTCATAAAATTAACAACAAAATGATGAGTTAATTATTTCAAGTATATCTAACTATGTTGAAATAAGACTCAAAAGGATGAAAGAAATGTCAAACAAACTTAAAAGAAATGAAAGCCAATAGAATAAAGCCTGGTGCCTGGTGGTCAATGAACTCAACATATCAATTTACTTAATTTGAATTGAATAAATCTAATTCTCTCGTACAAAGGCTCTAATTTCTTCTTTAATGTTCAATATTCTGTTGTTATTTCAACCTTTATATTTGTCCTATATTATAAGATCTAATTTCACTTGTTGGATTCGGCAACGACCCTTCATTTCTATAAGTCCGTTCAAATTTGACTTTTAATACAGTGTTACCGTAAGATTAAAACTAACCTAAAATTTAGGCCTTTCTCACACCATATTACTGTAATTATATACTTCGTGACTTGTGCTTTTTGATGATTCTTGCAAATTTAGTATCCTTAAGTAATAAAATTGTCACTGATTGTGCTATATGTTTGTGATTTTTTTCCCTTTCTTTTTGTCAGTTTCCTAGGTCGTGTGTTTTCTTGCACAAAAAATTGAATAAAAAACTTCCTGAATCATGAGAAAGCCGCAATAGAATGAAAAAATGAAAGAAGCCGCCTTCTTCCCTATGGCTTTGCTGGTCATCGGCCAGACTTCTGGCTGCCCTCTCGCCTAATTGGCTTGATCGGATCCCTAAACTATGCACGTCTTCCTCAGATCAAGTTCCGCCAAGCAAGGGCTCCGCGCCCTCGGTTCCAGCGCTGCCCGCTGCTACGCCGATGCTCTCCACTGGCCCGACGACCACCACAAATCTTCTTCCGACTGTCCCTCCGAAATTCTTTTTTGGAAATATCCCGACAACTAGGGTTCCTCTACTTGCTGCACAAGCATACCCTCCTCAACGTGCAGCAAACCCCAATCTGCTCAACGTGATGGATGCTTCCCTTCTGGCAGGCTCCGCTGCCCCATTTTGCTGTCTTCCAGATGTCTCAGGGCCCCGTACTCAACTGCCAGTGTCATGGTTTTTTGATTTAAACACCATCCCTGGGAGCTCTGATCCACTGGTCGTCACACGGGTTATGCCGTCAATTGATGTGCCTCTCTCGTTGCCAGATTTGAACTCTGTTTTTCAGGGTTTGCCCTCGCTCCCTGCGATGCCTCACCGATCTACTAGAACCACTCCTGTGATGCCCGTTGGTTGTATAATACTTCGACGGACACGCCCGCTTCACAGGCTTTCCCCTTGTTCGAGATTTCCATCACAAATCGACCTTCGACGTTGACACCTTTTCCACAGCCTGCTCTTTGCTTCCAATCGGCTGTATCCTTGCCTTTTGCCGTCAACCCACAGGCTTCTTCGCAGTTTGCTATGCGTTCTCAGCCGGCTCCCACTTCGCAACTGGAGGCTACCCCCAAGCAGCCCACTTACGCCCAAATTATGGCTGGCCGCGCTCCAACTTATCCTTCTCCAGTGAAAAAAGGCGAGTACTTCTTGGTTACCATTGACGAACAGCTCTACCAAGACCGTGTTGTCGGGTTACAAGGGTCTCTTTGGTCGCTTAATACAGGTGAAGGGTTTGAAACCGCTCTCGCTTGATAACCTTAAAGCTTTATTACAAGACGAATGGAAAACCAACGCTTCTTGGCAATTTGTCCCACTCGGTAAAAGATTCTTCAACATTTTGTTTTCCACTGTCGAGGATAGGACCCGAGCTTTCGCAAAACCCTCTTGGAGGATTAGATCGACCAATTTTCGGCTCTCTCCATGGACTCCGGATTTTAATCCTTATAAGGTATCCTCGAATACGTCTCAAGTTTGGATACGTATTTATGAACTTCCGATTGAGTATTGGGATCGATCATTTATATTGAATATTGCTAGTGTGGTCGGTTCTCCACTGCAACTTGATGATCGTTTCGTTAACGGATCAGTTAGTCACTTTGTGCGTGTACTTGTAGAATTGAACCTCAATGATGAGTTACAAGAGACGGTTATGATTAAGAGAGCTGGTCATTATGGTTATGTTTCCATTGGTTATGAAAATTTGCGTATGTTTTGCTCGATTTGTAAGAATATTGGCCATTCCGTTGGAATGTGTACCTCCTTGAAACCTCGGGTGGAACAACAGGCACCCGCCGACTCTTGGCAGAGAATTAATCATTTAAAAAGATCTCGTCGATGATCGGTTTCCAATGCTCGCCAAGAACCACAACGACAAGAGTTTCATGCGAAACTGAATACCATGCATGCAAATAAAGCCTCTAAACCCTCTACTGCTACTTTGATTTCGAATGTTTTTGATGTTTTGAATAATGGTGATTGCACGAATTCGGATGAATCTATGCTTCATAACACGACTGCAATGAGCCACCACTCTGTGGTCCCCACATATCATGTGGCATTTGATAACTCTGTTGTCGACCCAGCCACCGATGATCTTAAAAATAACCATACCAATGATGGTGAAGCCCATCCAGTGCCACAACCTGCAACAAACTTTGGTGAGCAACAGCCCGCGCAACTTTGCAGGGAGAACCATTCGACTGTATATAGGTCGATTGAGAGTGTTTGTGACACTTCTCGACAACTTGTGATTTACGAGGAACCCCAGCCACCTTCCGCGTCAACAACATCTTTGAGTACGGGCTATGTTGATAAGGTGAAAGTGGATTCTTCGAATAAGGTTTCTCCATCACCGCAACACATCTCAAAAGACTGTCTTACACTTGAAGAAGGAATCATAGTGGAGGATTCGGATATCGGCAGTCAACATCGCACCCCACTTTTTCGTAAACCTGCCACTGATCGACGTACCCAGGAACTTCTTGATAAAGTTAAAATAGTACAACAGGAGTCTTCTACTCCTTTCATTGTTAATGATACTAAATCCTCTCCTGCTCTTGACCTTATGAGTATCGCGTCTCGACATTCTTGGGCGAATATTGCTGAAGAGGAAGATTCTACCCCTATATGCAGATCTTCAAAGAGTTTCCTTAAGCGGGGATTTCTTGTGAAACGCTAGTATCCATGTTTTCATTTTTTTCCTGATTTGCTATGTATTTGGACTGTTTTCTCCTTTTTTTAATAAAAGCGCCACAATTTAATTAAAAAAAACTGTGTTTTCTTGCACCAGCCTAGTCATACACTAGATTAATGTAAGTAAAAGTTTTCAAGATATTAACTTTCTTCTTAAAATTGAACAACGAATGCTCAAAAAGCTATGCAAGTTAGGAATCGGTTTTGCGGTGGATTATTTGATCGAAAGTGCTTTTAACATTTTATGAATTTGTAATTCGAGTTATTTTATTGGATGTAACATATAAGAGTGACCTTAAAATTTGGTTGTAACTTTTATTGGGCATGTCTGAATTTTGGATGAGGCTATTCTCTAGAATGTGTTGGTTATAAATTTATGGTACTGGAGTAATTTCTCAAATTTTTATTTGCTTCAACTCTAATGTTTGATCGGACTACAGTAGTTATGCAGTGTATAACTCTAATAGGTGATTGTGGTTTGTATTTAGAATTGTGAATGTTATTCTTCCAGCTCAAATTTTAGTTGTTAAAATAAATATTGTTAACTTTCAATCATTATTAACCTGGATTACTGACATGAAATAGGTGTTGGGTATTGTTGTTGGTAACTAATATTTACCGAGTCATTTATGCAAAACATCGATTTTTCTCATTTTGTTTGAGAATTATGTTGAAGAGCAACATGATAAGAGTAGTGGAGCAGAGCGAGAATTGTTTGATGCACATTTTCTCATTTTGGTTGAGGATTATGCTAAAGAGTAACACGATAAAAAAAAAGTGGAACAAAGCGAAAATTGTTTGATGCACTTTGACAAGAGTTTGAGTAAGTGATATTTGCACTTTACTCATTTTGATTGAGAATATATTGTAATGAAGTGTACATGGTGTTCCCTTTTTTTTTTTTTTTGGTAATTTTTTTGGAAAATTTTCAATTAAGAAAGATACTTTCTTATATTTAGGTGTCTTTAGAGATTTAGTCTAATTACAATGAGACCCTATTATCTTTTGACATTACGAGTTCCCCGTAGGTATATATTTATATTTTATTAATTAAACCCTCAACAAAGTGCAATTTGTAAGACAAATAAAAAACTGTAATTCCAGAAGATAATTAGGGTTTTTTATAAATAATCTAGACGTCAACGGTAATTTTTATAATTACCATGTAGTTTTTTGTTGTGTTTTTTAGCTGATGCGATGACAAAGATATATGTATACCCCAGTACTCGAGAAGGCTTCTAGATCCATTCGAGAGTTAATTTTAGATCATGTTGGGTAAAGATATAAGTGACACTGTTAAAAAAGTCTTTTATCAACTAAGTGGTCGTGATCTCCCTTTGTTTCTCGAGTTAGCTAGTCAGTCCCAAACTGCGAAAAAGAGGTGGTTACTCCATCGAGTTCGTCCAAGGAAAAGAGAAGTTTTAACGACATAAGCAAAGAAGAAATAGATGGTGTTGCGAATGAATCGGTCGTGCCTGAGAATATGACTGCAGTGTTGTCTCCTGTTTCCAAAAAGTATATGTTGGAATAGTTACAAAAATTCGAGCACAAACAGGGAATCACTAAACTGGAAAAATAAAAGAAGAACAGAAAACAATTAAAAAGTCGAGTCGAGTGGTCACTCTTTCCGCAAAATGAATTTGCCCCGGTAGTGCCCTTCGGTTTTCGGAAAATCGTTCACAAAGATAAAACGACTTCGTCCCTGATATTACAGCACTGTAAATATCAGGGTTCCAACGAACAGAAAGAAAATGAACTGAGCTAAGAAATGAGATGCAGAATATGAGTATGTTTGTAGTCTAGGTGTTTCAGATGTTCATACGCGTATGGAAAGTATCAAAAAGGAATGCAGGAGTCTCACCCTTTTATAGGGGTTCAAATTAGGGTTATAGCTGCCAATTAAGACGTCCTTAATGGTGCAGATACGTTGCTGTTTGAATTCAAAAGTTTGAAAACGTTTGACTGGTCAGGTGTCAGCCGTTACGAAACGGTCAGGAGTTAATAAAATAAACCTGGGGTCAAAACCACATGTGGCTAAAAGGTTAGCCAAGGTTGAATCAGAACCCGAACCCCACACGAACCACCTCAATCGGACCAGCCAATTTGGACCAATTGCCCAAGACCCAAGACCCGAGTCCCAAGTCCCAGGCCCAGAGCCCAGGACCCAGGACCGAGGTCCAGGACCGGGCTCGGATCCGCTCGGCTTCGCCGAAGGTGGACTGGCGAACCCAAGTCCAAGAGCCCGCGTGAGCTTCGTTTACACAAAATCCACAATACCCTCTGGCCCACTTGATGTCCACTCATTAAAAGTTAAACACTTTTAAACTCCCTTCCACATTGAATAACTATCAATGTGGGATAAACGAAAAGCATTAAAGCAAACCGTTCAACTTCCAAGTATCATTTCTCACTCACCAATAAATGGATTTGAGAAATTCAAAATACTACGATTATCTACACGACACGTAGATTAATCCTATACAATTCATTAACATGAATTATCGCTGTACCATTAAATTAGAATTAATCCAATTTACAACAGTTTAATGATCCAAGTACTTTATGTTTCCCTGTTGTGTTATATCTAGTTTGTGCATTGATAATTATTGTTGAAATTTGTCTTTTGTTTAAATTAAATATATACCTGTAATTGATAATTCAATGTTGCTTTCTGCTGTTGTCACTTTGGAATTTGTTGTATGTTGATGCCAAATTGTTGTCGTTGTGTGCTAGGGTTTATGTATTGTTTGGGTTTATGTCAAATGTTTATATTTTATTTGTGTAGAAATATTGTCACTTATTTGCTAAAAAGTGTCACTTTTTCCCTTATTATTGTCACTTTTACACATTAAATTATAATTAATTACTTAAATTATAATATAATATATTGCACCAAAACGAGTCACTTTTTCAATAAAACTATTGTCACTTTTGCAATAAAAACTATCACTTTAATTTATAATCAAATATTTAACGCAATATATAACACTGTCACTTTTCTATTATTTGTATCACTTATGATTCCAAATGTGACACTTTTTTTAGTTTCAAAACTCTCACATTATATATTATTACTTCTTTCCTTATTTATGTCACTCTTAGCTCCAAATCTGTCACTTTTGCAATAAAAGTGTTACTTTATATATTTTTTATCACAAATTCAGGCATTATATTATAATCAAATATTTATATTAAAATATAATATTGTCATTTTTTTAATTAATATTGTCACCTTCACACGAGAAAGTGTCACTTTTTCGTGGTATATTATCAAGCATTATCATTGAAATATATAAGTGACATTTTTTAAATTAATACTGTCACTTTTTTATATTTTATATATTTTAATCAAACATTTCACTGAAAATATTATATTGTCACTTTTCAATTAATACTGTCACTTTTACATAATATACTAAATGTCCCATCTTCCGATCATGGAATTGAAGTCCCAAGAACAAAAACAAGCAAATTCCTATTTTTGATGAACCAATAAAACATCACTGATGCACAGTTACACATTCAAGAAAATAATATTCTCTAACAAATATGCGGTTTTTCTTATAGCAAACAATTGTATCATCTCACTTGAAAGCATTAAAGAAATACAACACAATCCAATCCAAGTACCAAATCATACATATATCCAAAATTCAAATCCCCAAATCTACACTTTGAAAATGCCACTCTCACCAAATGAAACGAATACCACAAATAATCATCCAGCCCCACTTTGATCAAACTCCAGTGAAGAATTATTCACCTCCATGATTCAGTTAGGAAATTCAGTACCGCCTTGAGCCCTTACATCTTAAATATTGTCTTATCGTAAGCCAGTTAAGCTTCATCGACGGTCTTCAATGTGTTGAGCCAAACCCTGCCATATGAAATGAATAATATTTTAAAACTTAAAAATAAAATCATTAAATGAGGGGAAGATAGTGTGCGATCATTCTCCTTAATTGAATTGATTTATAAAGCTATACATGCCCAATATCAGACAAATAGAAGATGAACTATAGTGAAATTATCGAATGATTCATCAAGTTAAAGGATTTCTTTCACAAAGCCTTAAAAATCTATAAAGAACACTTATCGGTACGGTTCAATCAGAAGTGAAACAATTATATGAAAACCTTGACAATATAGTTGGAATCGAGCTCAAGTTCATTATGGAAACCGACGAGCCATAACGCCTCATGCACTGGTCTAATCATTAGCTCTCGCCTTTGTACTCCAATATCATCTCTTTGCCTCCAGATAAAACCTCAATACCAAAAACAAAATAGGTAAATAAAAAGAAAAAAATTAAGAAAGGAACCTATTCAATTTGAATTAGGACTTTATGCGAATCAGGATGAAGGTCTGCCTATTTGGTACCGTTAATAGCTGGAACTTTACTGTACGTGAAAGATACAGTTGATGATGAGGTTGTGTCTGCGACTGTTGTTGTTGCCGAGGCTACAATTGGAAAGGGGATTGCTATTGCAAGGCAAAGTTCCTAAATTTCAGTTGCGAATTTGCCCCAGGGCCATCGCCTGACGCCTCTGTAGCACTTATTTACGGCAGATTCAGATGTGGATTATGATTTTTCAGCAAGGGAGAGAGAGAGGATAAGATTGTGCAACGAGGATTTAATATTTATATTTCATATATGGATCAACAAATGGGTAGGATCATGAGTTCTATCATATGAAAGAGAATTTGTGTGACCGTCACTTTAAAAACCTACTAAAAAAAGAAAAGGTCCGATATAACATATAATTAACAAGATCATCTATCAAACATTGTTTAATTTGATTATTTATCTATTTTTTTTTTAATTCAAACTTGAGATATAAAAAAAGAAAAAAAAAGAGAATAGCGTCATATTTACTTTTGTTTAATAATCACAATCTGATTAATCAATAGATAACATCATATTTATTTTGGGTGTTAATTTGTAAACATGTTAAGGATCACAATTTTGGCTCCATACAGCAATGACAATACTGGGCCGAGTACCACTAAGCCCAGTGTTAATAGTACACAGGCTTTTTAAATAAAAATTGGCTCGTGTGTTAGGCTCATGCGAGGATAATATCAGGTCCAAAGTTCTGAAAGGGCCATTCTTGTGGCAACATAGAAATTTGATAACAAAATTTTTCATCCATTGCAAATTTGCAATCGCATTAATGTTTGTAGTTATTCACAATGAATGTTCACCTTAAAACATGGTTTGTAACTCTAAAAAACTAAATAAAAATAAAATTAAAGAACAATCAACTCAGTTGAGTTCTTACTATAATGATTTTACAAATACTTAAATCTAAATATTCAATATAAATAAAGATTAAAATTGAAGAGTACAAGACTCTACATTTTTTTTCTCAAGTAACAAAAGCGAAAAAACAAAAAACATATCCAATAAATTAAGAACTCACGCAACACAACAAATATACAAGTTAAAATCATGAATGGACATTTGTGATGACATAGTGAATTTAGTGATCAAAAATTAGAGGGAAATCAACCTTGTGCAATAGTCGGGCTTTACTTTTCTAAGCATAAAAATTCAAAAAAATCAAGTCCTCAGTACAAATGGTTTCGATTCTGGAGAAGAAAGAGTAAAAAAATCGATTCACATTTTGTCGATTCATACTCTGATATTTATTTTATTTTAAAGTTTGGAATGATTGTTTCATTAATGCTAAGAAGTTTTGATGAGCCTAGACTTGATAGTTTATTTCCCTAACAGTTACAAATGTAACAGTTACAAATGGAACAATCATATATTATAAGGAGTATTCGGTATCATCCATATTGATTTAATTGTACACCCTCAGATATTGAGTAGGTCTTGGGTGAGACCGGTCTCATAGTATAAAACCATTTTTTATCAGGTTCATTAATTGATCCACCTAATCCATCCGACCCTGCCCTAAAAAATCAATTCTGAAAAACCTTTTATTGACAACCCATCCATTTAATAAATTTAAAAAAAGAAAAAAAAATATTAATTTTCTATCACAAACACGTACACGCACAACAAGTGTGCTCCCACCACCTCCGGACTCAAGCCGCCACCTCCATTATTTACCGGCGATATTTTTTTACAAATCTTATATCGTTGTAATCGTCTCGTCTCCCTCGTTCTAAATTCGCAATTGTATTTATAAATTAATGCTCCAATCACCGTAAATATGAGGTCAAAGTTACAAATTCATCAATTTTAACCTCCAATTTACAACGATTCACCGGACGAGATTTCGATAAACAAAACGTATCACATAATCGAGTAATTGTCTCGATCCACTATACAAAACTGCAAATTCAATAAAAAAAAAAAAGACGTCATCGAAAAAAAAAATGTCCAGTTTTAAGTATTACAAAAGTAGTTAAAAGTATCACAGATTCAAGTAAAAGTATCACAAAATCGACACATGTTATATTTTATATTTTTACATCTTTTTTATTTTTTTACAAAAATCAAAGTATCATAAAAATGTTGTTTACGAAATATAATTAAAATATTACATATTCTATAATTTCATTTCTTTTATTTACATATGTACCTATTACATTTAAATAATTAAAATTATTAAAAAAATTGATCACGTATCACAAAATATAGTAAAAGTATCGCTTATTTTCTAATACTTGTACATTGTACTACATTTCGTAATAAGTGTATTTTGTGATACTTTTAATATCTTTTTTGATACTTGATCAGATATTGTAAAAAATCATACTACTTTTGTGATACGCAACTAAGTGTGTTATGCGATACTTTTAATATATTTGTTGACACTTTTAATATATTTTGTGATACTTGATCAGATATTGTAAAAATTCATATGTGATACAAAAATAAGTGTGTTCTGTGATACTTTTAATATATTTTGTGATACTTGATCAGATATTGTAAAAATTCATACTACTTATATTATACAAAAATAAGTGTGTTCTGTGATACTTTTAATATATTTTCTGATACTTTATCAGATATGGTAAAAATTCATACTATTTATGCCATACAAAAATAAGTGTGTTTTGTGATACTTTTAATATCTTTTCTGATACTTTTAATATATTTTTGTGATACTTGATCGGATATTGTACAAATTCATACTATTTTTGTGATACAAACTGATACGTTTAATATCTTTTCTGATACTTTTAATATATTTTGTGATAATTGATCAAATATTGTAAAAAATCATACTATTTATGTGGTACAAAAATAAGTGTGTTCTGTGATACTTTTAATATTTTTTCTGATACTTTTAATATATTTTGTGATACTTGATCAGATATTATAAAAATTCATACTACTTTTATGATAAAAAAATAAGTGTATTTTGTGATACTTGTAATGCCTTTTCTAATACTTTTAATTACATTTGTAATACTCTGAATTATTTATTTAAAAAAATATAAATAATTATAAAAATCAAATATCAAGAATTATGTGATACTTCAACTATTTTTTATGATATTTGATCAACTTTTTGTGATACTCCAACATCTCACCATCCAAAATCTGCATATAACATATACATATTGATAAAATCATTTTCAAAAACCACACTAATACAAAATAAATTTAATAAACATCTCAACACATGCACACCACATCACCGGCGACACACGTGCGCCCGAAATCACAATTATTGTGTGTGTGTGAGAGAGAGAGAGATCGAGACGAAAGAAAAGAAGAAAAGAGAAAGAAAAAAAGCCTACCTTCATTGGTGCTCACCGATTTGAAAATATAAATTGAGGAAATCGTATATTGCAACGCGAGGAGTTGAACGGTGATTTTCGATTTGAAATTGACCTGATAAATCGTCGTAGATCTAAAATCAAAGTCAACAATTTATAAAGTTTGATTTCAGATCTACAAAGATCGGAATATCAAATCATAAATCTGATTTCAGAATTAGAATGAGAGAGTCGAGACGATTCAAATGATATAATTTTTATTTTTTTTTGTCGCCGGAGGATAGGAGCTGCCCTGACGACTGTGGCCGGCGGTGATCATGCGAAAGAGAAACAGTGAAGATGGGAGGGGGCGACTGGGAAAATGACAGTAAGTTTTTTTTTTTTATATCTAAGGTTAGAGGACGGGCGGGTTGGGCAGCGGACGGGTTGAACAAATGGATATTGAAAAAAATTATCTCATACTATGAGATCGGTTTAACCCAAATATTTACCGTGTCAAAATATATATTTACCATCGGATTTTTACACAACATAAATATGAAAACTATTGTATGTTAGATCTTTTTATTGTTCATTTTTAAATGATTTTTTAAGATTTTTTTATTGTTCATTTTTATGTATGCATTTTATAAATATGAAATACATACTTCCAATATTATATACACGCATACATGTATTATAATTTTGTGGACTTGTGACGTCAAGGTACCATTCTCCAGTTAATCAGAACCATTAGATCCAAAATTCGTTATGCATAATGGTAAAATTAAGGGATGTAAATGCAGGAGGTTTGAGATGTATGATGCCTTCACGGAACCGTAGTCATTTCCATTTTGGGGACTTATACAATGCCGTGAAATAAATATAAAATATAATAATAATAAATATTATTAATAATTAATATACGTTTGATATTACGTTATTGTTCATCAAAGAAAATCACACCATCACTATATTAGATAATATGGATCAAGTTCAAATTACAAACCACAACTGCAAGAGCTTTTTATTGTGTAATAAATATTAGAAATTCGTATAAATAAACCCATATCTCAACTCAAGCCAGCTGACCGCAGTCAGCAATCACAACGGGCCTCGCAGTCCGGCCCGAAGACGACCCAACCTTCTCAACCGCCCTCACCACGTCAAGCCCCTCGACCACCTGTCCGAACACCACGTGCTTCCCATCGAGCCACGCCGTCTTGGACGTGCAGATGAAGAACTGAGACCCGTTCGTGTTCGGGCCCGAGTTCGCCATCGACAGCACGCCCGGCCCGGTGTGCTTCCTGACGAAATTCTCGTCGGCGAACTTCGATCCGTAGATGGACTCCCCTCCGGTGCCGTTCCCTGCGGTGAAATCGCCGCCCTGGCACATGAAATCCGGGATCACGCGGTGGAAGGTGGAGCCCTTGAAGTGGAGCGGCTTGCCGCAGCGGCCGACGCCCTTCTCGCCGGTGCAGAGCGCGCGGAAGTTCTCCGCCGTGCGCGGCGTCGTGTCGGCGAAGAGCTCCATCACCACCCGGCCGAGGGGCTGGCCGCCGACAGTGATGTCGAAGTAGACCTTAGGGTTTGGCATTGTAGAGAGTTTTATGTTATTTTAATTTATGCGGTTCCCTGCAGTGGCGCTTAGGGGTTTATATAATGTCGCCGGCGGTGTAAATATCTCTGTGGAATTTGGACACGTGTCAAAATAGGCGATGATGGTGTGACACTGTGCCTCATGGGCGTAATCGTAATTGGGAATTCTTCTTTTATGTTTGTGACAAAATTAGAGTGGGCCAGTAGAATAAGTATCCCGTGATGGGCATTGCGTAATTGAAGAGCCCAAAAGTAAAACTGGATGCAGTCCGAATCAACTAAAGCAGTTTGGTCCATACAAAAAAAGTCTGTAATTTTATGGTATCAAGTAATTCAGAATTGATTATATATTTTAGAGGGGCTTTCCAATTATTCTTACAATTTCCAATCACTAGTATAATTTTATGTTTATTTTTAAGATTTTAAATACGGTATGTTACGATTTTATTTTTTTTAATTTCCTCAGAGACTGTTGGATAATTTTTATGGATTCTATCAATGTAACAAAACTCAAGAGTTTATTTTAAAAATAATATTAGAAGTTCCAAAATACGAGGTTATACAATATTTAAGGGTTAAAAAAAAAATCGACTCAAATTGGTTGAAGGCCAAGTGGCCAATGCCATTCAAAATATTCGCGATAAAATGGAAGGGGTCACGATGAGCATCTTCCCTAATAATTGGGATTTCCAAGATAAGGCTAGACGTAGCCATCTATCATTTTCAATTGAATTCATTAACCACAACATTAAAAAAATAAATGATAACAAACCAAATTCTATATCTAAGAATCTTAATTCGTCCATATTAATTTTTGTAAGAAATTACGACCGAAAGCACAAACAAACAGTGAATGTAACAGAATATTTTGAAATTGAAAAATGAAATAACAAAAATTTATTAATCAAAAGTCGAGTCGAGAATAATCTTTGTCCGCAAGACGAAATAGCTCTGGTAATGTTTTTCGATTTTGACTATTCGTCCCCAAAAATGAAACGACTTCGTCTCTGATATTACAGCACCGTAAATACAAGAGCTCAGGCGAATTGGACGAATATGGACTGAGCTACGAAATACGAAATAGAAAAATATGCAGAAAAATAAGGAGTCCTCACCCTCTTATTGGGGTTCCACCAAGAGGTAACAGCCAGATTAGTGACGTCCTTAAAAGCATCATTAAATCATTCAAACAGGCAGCTGCAGTCAGCATGAACCTAGATAGGTTCAGCGTGCACATGCATTGCATGTTTGAGTTCGTTGAAAACGTCTGAACGGTCAGGTACGTTTTGGATATGTCTGAACGGTCAGGTGATAAGTGCTAGCCGTTTTCGTAAGGGTCAGAAGTTCAAAAAACTTCTCAGGAGTGTTCAAAAGAGGTAACTTGGGTTGAACCAGGACCCCCAATCGGACCACCAAGACCCAAGACCCAGTCCCAGGTCAAGGTCCGGGCTCAGCTCCGCCAAAGGCGGACGGGCGAACCCAAGTCCAAGAGCCCGCGTGAGCTTTGTTCACACAAAGTCCACAACACCCATTGACCCACTTGATGTCCATTAAAGAAATGTAATCATTTTTAAACTCCCGTCTTAACTTTCAATGTGGGATACTCAAAAATGCACTTAAGCAACCGTTCAATTTCCAAACATCATTTTAACTCATCGATCATTGGATTTGAGAAATTCAAAATGCTACGAATATCTACACGACATATTGATCGAGCCTATACAATTCGTTAACTCAAATTTTCGCTGTACCATTAAATTGATTAAATACAATTTATAACAATTTTTTTATTGCGAGTGGTTACGATCTCAGCTGAAGCTATTGCACTCAATGTTCTAAATATATCACACTTTACAACTTATCGACCGATTACTCTTTCAATTTAATCATCTCTGCATTACATCTTCCTGTAAATGTCTATCCATGGACTAAGAGCTGAGCTCCAATATTGATTGATCTTCGCATTTAGGCCGAGGTAGGGTCCCGGTATGAATAGTACGGACTACGGTTACAAATTTTTAACCCGTTATTCTACCTGATTACCCTAGTTGCGTATTCAATTATATTTGAATATTATATACGACCTATATTGTATACAGTATGTTATATTATATATTATGTATCATATAGTTTTTATACTGATACTAAAATCAGTGCAGTATACAATATAATATTATTATACTTTATATAGTAGTGTTTTTATAATAATTATATAATAATTATTAAGATATATCATAATATAGATGTAATTATATATTTTATAAACTTTTGAAACGCCTTAAAAACGAAGGGTTCATGTAAATGGGATCTCTTTATTGAAATGCATCATCATAATTTGTTGAAATGAATGCATGAGCATTCACAATTTGGTACAATCAGTTCTCTTAAGGTACACTTCCCCCTTGTTGAGATCATATCCCACCAAGAAATTGGCTTGCGCCAGATATCCAAAAATCCCTGGACCTCTTCTTCCCCATACTGGCAGGGCTGCCAAGCACAATTGATCGTTTTGTTCAACAAAAATGTTGTCGTCCTCCAAAATCACATCACCCCCTCGGAAATACAAAACCACCTCCGGCAACGGCACCTCGCCTCGTCCTTTCTGGAAGCACAAGTCAAAGACCCCTCCCGGATCCTTGGCTTGCTCCAACTTGATATGATCCTGCACCGCATGTTTTAGCTCATCGTACAAACCTGCCGGAAGCATAAGCAATGTTGTTCCCGAGTCGAAGACCATATTTCCTTCCTCCAAAATGTAGGCCGACGACGACGATGAAAATCCCAACCTCCGATACCCAACCGCGACATCCAACAGCGTCACGTGGTACAAAGTCCTGGGATCCATGCGCACCAAGGGTATGGTCACCACCCCTGTCCCCGCCACCGCCGCATTGTCCCCGAAGTGCAATTTGCTCGTAGTCGACCTCTCCAACCGTGATGTCAAGCAGTACGAGAATCTCCCCCCAGCCAAGGGCCCTAATTGGTTGATGAGCGAGTGGGTCCCACCCCCAAGACCGACAATGCCCGTCTCCCCACTCGTAAACGTAGCATCGTTTCTCCACCCGCACCCGAACACAATGTTAGGGATCGCGGTGCTCGTGCCGCCGGTTGAGGCGATGCTCAAGGTATCTATGGATAGCACGCCGTTAGTGGCCTGGTCGTCCAGATACTCTATAGAAAAGAGACAATCCTTATTGTCCGCGCTGCAGTAGGTATACGGCTCCGACCTCTCGCAGTCGGCGGTGTTGCAAGGGATCCTGCGATACGTGGACGACGACTCCGGGTTAAAAATGGGTAGGGTTTGCTTGAAGCATTGGCGGCAGGGCCTGCATTGTGTCCATATAATGTCGCTGCCCGTGTCCACGACCCCTAGGCAAGGGGTGGGTGGAGTGCCGACCGAGTATTTCATAAAGTAGTCTCCGTCGGCTCGGATGACGTCCACTTCGGGCACTTGTGCGACGCGGCTCACGTTGAGACCACGCGCTTGGAGACGAACGAGGGATCTTCGGATCTCATTGACGAGGCGTTGTGTGGGGGACGAGGAAGGGTCGTAGAAAGGGGATTGGGGAGAGTCTCTGTGGATTAGATCAACGGTGAAACCAGTGATGTTTTGGGTTTCATCACATCTACACAAGGAAACGTGAAAGGAAATATGAAATATGAAAATCATTGATTTCATGAGAATTATAATGGTGTTAGCCATTAATACTTTTTTTTATGAATGTGCTTGATTAATTGTTCAGAGATCATTGATGTCAACCAATATTTATAGGGGAAAAACTAGGCACATCGCCAAATATGATTGACTAGCTTAATTGATTTTGTAATCGTTTTGTTTATTTATGTAGAATCAACATGACATATTCACAAACTGCTACATGGTAATTACAGATAATAATTAATATGTTTGAAATTCTATGCATCTTTGTGTTGACGAAGAAACATTTTTACCTCCAGCACTACCTTCATTTTAAAATCCTCAATATTGAATTGGGTGAAATAATCCATAAGATTCTAATTATCATAGATCTACGATTTTGTGGATTCCAAGAAAATATGGACTATCCCCATTTTATTTTACATTCGCATCTGGAGTTAAAAATAAACCTACATAATTCATAACAAATTTCATTCTACTCTCGGACTCTTTATGGAATTCAGTGCCTTTTAATTTACTTTTGGTTTACTCTTAAAAAAAGAAAACAAAAAATTAATTATAAGTTATAATTAATAGTTAATACATATTAAAAAAAAGAGTAGTTAATTGTGCACATAAGTAAATGAATGAAACAAATATAATTTAGAATTAAAAAAAAGGGAAAATATCCTATAATTATAGAACGTATATCACTGTTTTAAGCACAAATTTATTATCACGATAATGATTTATTTTTCCCTTCCAATTAATTTATAGGAAATAAATTTTAACCGGAGTGATTCTCCTTCTTATGAAAGGTGTTTCAATAATCCATAGTGGTAATCAAGGCCTCGGCAATTAATTATTTACTGAGACCGGTCTGGCTGCTGGTCTAGCTGGCTACAGATTATTATGTGATAAAATTAAATATAAACAGAACTGTTTAACCGCACAGTCACTCTTGAAAATTAATTTGCACAAAAATGTGAACTTCTGAGACATATTTACATTTTACGGCATAGGATAAAAGTAATTCCTAAATCTTGACCTGCCATTATTTTGAAGATTCAAAAATGACGAATGATGCTATTCTTATTATGTAAAACTAAAGTGTATCATTGAAAAGAATAAATGCACAAATCATACATTCAGTACTTAATATAAGCATTCATATAATTGCTGATCGATTCAAGTATGTACGGCAGGGGCGGAGGCACTTATAGCCTTTCCCTAGTCGGGTGACTTTAGATCAACCATCCCCAAGTGGTGTTTTTTTTTTTAATTAATAATGCAACCAACAATACCTTAAGCCCACTATCATTTAATTAAAATTTAATTGAGCTCAACAAAATCAATCCTAATTAGCTAATGATTGTGATATTAAATTTGTAGACTTTGCTTAATATTCAGTTTGAAGACAAAAGAACAAGAGAGATAGAGGAGGTTGAAGAAAAAAAAAAATTCAAAGAAAGAGGCAAACATCTCAATTTCTCAAATCAACAAAAACATTAATCCAATTTCGATTCCAACTTCTATTTTGTTTCAGAATCTCCATAATCAATAGGTAAGCTTTCAAAGTTCATAAATTAAACATTCAATTATTTAACCTTAAATCTTAAATTTTAGTTCCTTAATTGTAATTTAACAATTTGAATTGTATTTTCTTTTCAGGCTTCAATCCCATCAAATTCTTATTTCTTAATTGTAATTTATAATTTTCATTATCTTACTTGATCATCTTTTTTTTTTTTAAGTAAAACTGTCAAGCTTATTTATTTTGATTAATGTGATAAATTGTCGAGCTTCTTGGATCATGCGTCAAAATTCCCCGTTCTTTTTTCTTCTTATTGTGATTGTGCAAGATAAGGGTAAAGCTCTATTGGTGTGTGTCTTATTTCATATTATTATATTTTCCGTTAAAAATACTTTAGCCCGGGTAGATTTAAAATTTTGGCTCCACCACTGTATGTACGTACTACTGATATAGGTAGTAAAAATTTTACGGTATGAAACATCCATGAGTGATTCGTGTACGTACGATAGCTCAAAAATCATTACTTCATTTATATATATATATATATATATATATATATATATATATATATATATATATGATTGGAATCAAATGAGAACGCCGTCACTATATGTGAACATAGGGACTAATCCTGACCTTAGATCTAATAATTTGTGTGGATCAGATTTTTTCTATTTTTTTAAATTTATTAAATTATAAATATAGAAGGACAAGTGCCTTTATGTAATCTTACAAAACTCTTAATCACATTAAATACCTTCCCCAAATCTCAACCCTAGAACCCACCCTCTTTTCTTCAAACCCGTTTCTCCTAGCAATCCCCCCTTCGGCCACAAACGGCGCAGCTGACTCAAAATTTTGTGCACCCCGTTTTTAATAATTAATTTAAAAGCACGTTAGCTTGCTCGCAAGTGTACGAGGTAACTGTAGGGTGATGAGTTTGACTCGAGTCGTATCTCTCGAGGAAACAACTGTTCGGTCCTATCAATATTTTTCTCAATTTTGAATAACATACATATACATTTGGGGGTTTGAAAAGATTGATTCGATCATTATAAATTAAGATGATAACTAAATTAAAACTAATTAAACTAATTACTTTAAACTAGATTGTCAATTACGAACTAAGCAGTATACTAAAGCTGATTAAACTAATTATTCTAATTTAACAACTGAGAGCAATAACTAAATTATCGATTAACGCTACGAAAATTTAGAGCTAATTATCGTATCTAAAGCATGAACTAAAGAGACTATTGCTAAGAAATTGAATCATACGAATCCAAAAACATTAGCGGAGCATAAACTAAATCGCATAAATAAACTGATTAATCAATATCTAACATCCAAGCATAAGAAACAATTARACTAATTAAAACTAGAATTATCTAAGAATTTAACTAAGCAATTAACTAAAAATTATCTAAGAGTGTAGAGAACTTATTGAAACTAAAGAAAGCAATGAAAAGCTCCAGCTATTCCRGAGTTTGAATGCTGATCTTGGTTGAAGATTGAGTTCCGAACGCGAAGTTGAAGTCTCGGACTTGTCGCTCTTCGATCCGTGATCTTCGTCTCCAAATCTTGTTATAAGATGTGGACTTATTGTTGTTGTACGCTAAAATMCCCTCGGATATYGTCTCTCTGGTGGCTCTCTCTCTCTGTCTCCCTTCCAAAATCCGTAATAATGAGGTTTTAAATAGATATTAGGAGTCTTGGAGCACAAGAAACCCTAATTTCCGAATTCTGGGCCGTCGCGTCGACTGACGCGTGCTGGCGCTCGGCGGGTGCGGTCGGCAGGTGCGCGCGTCGGCTGGCAGGTGCGTCGATGGAGTGCGTCGACATCGACGCTTCAGAAGCTAGCGTCGACGATGCGTCGACAATGGTGCGTCGACATCGACGCTTCAGAACATAGCGTCGACGTTGCATCGACAATGGTGCGTCGACATCGACGTTTCAGAACGTAGCATCGGCACTGCGTCGACGGAGCATCGACTGACGCGGACCATGACTTGCGTCGACGGTCGCGTCAGTCGACGCGACTGAGCGTCGGTCTCCATTTCTCGATCGTTTGCTACTCGTTTCACCGGAAAGCTTATTCTCCTATTTTCAAACATCGAACTACGTCTGTTACGTGCTAAACTCTTCCGGTTACTTAGCTGTAAGGTGAAAAACAACGAAACATCACCTAATTGCATCAATTAAGATCAAAATGCGGTAAAATAAGCTGGAATTATAAAATTATGGAATTATGCTTAAATCATCCAACTTATACCAAAAACAAATAGAAAAACGAACTAAAAAGCTAATAAAAATAAGGACAAATATACTCTAATCAACTACCCCACGCTTAATTGGTTTGTTCGTCCTCGAACAAACGATAATTTCGAAGTATAACTAGAATGAAAATAAGTTCAAGCAAAGAGTCGTGCTATGCTACATACGTAAATTTGAAAATATAGGTACAAGTCACGCAACGTCAAACACTTGACCATTATTACATTGTCGCTTCAAAACAAAATCATGCTTCCTCACGAAAAATAATATATATAAGTACGCTCAAAAGCACTCAAGTATTTTCTGCTTGGGACGTGTATACACTCAAATCATACAATTACAAGCACAGTAAATAAGCACAGAAAATCAATCTCTTTTCAATCGCGAATTAAGTGTGCTATCAAAACTAAGAATCAGAAAAGGTCTTCGCGGGTTGTAACGTAAGGCTCTTTGGACGGGTATGGAATATATAAGTCGTGTGGTTAAATAACTCACCCAACCTAATCTAATCACGAAGTAGATTGCTTCACCTCGTACAAAAATAAAAACCTCACTAAACACTCATAACGTAGCCTTTTAAATATAGGCTATTTCCCATCTCGCAAACCATAAAACCAACTATAAGCTCGAACCACTTAATCACAACTCTTTTGCCTTTTAAACATAAGGCTTCATAAAATAAACAATTAAACTCAAGCCTTTACAAGCGCGTAGGCAATTAATAACACAAGACTCACCATCTTTCTTATCATTTTTTATTTTTATTTTTCCCCCGTTTATTCTTTTTATGGGGTTCCTTTCTTTTTTTTTCTTTTTTTTTTTAATTTATTATTAGATGGTGGTCCAAAATTACAAAATTTATAAATTCCTAATAAAAATTCCCGAGACTCAAATAACCAATAAAAAAAACGAACACCTACCCCACGCTTTTAATGGGTTGTAGGGTCTCAAAACACTCGTGGCTAAAGGAAAGGGATTATTTGGCTATGACTGGCTCATTCGGAATTTATAGTGGCTAAAAAAATATATATGGATATGGCCGGAATAAGGTTTTATATGTGCCTTAACTTCATTTTCAAAGTCGACTACACACAACGATTTCAAAGAGATATCAAAACTGAAACTTGTTCACGTACATGCAATGACGATAAACACTCAGGCTCCTCACTGGCTTTTTGCATGAAAAATTTTGAATTGACGCTGTTTTTAAGGGTTTGAGAAATCGATTGCGTCCAAGTACCATTTTACAATATATAATAAGAAATTTTGAAAAATTATGCACTTATACACGCTCAAAGACGAAAACAAATAATCATACTTAGTCAACTTCGACAGACATGCCATACAAACATAATTAAGCGTAGAAATAGCAATTAATCATGTTTAAGCATATAATTATTATAGGCCAAGTATCAAATAAAATTACACAATTAATCAATACAAATCACACTTGACCCCCCCACCCTCTAAAAATCCGGGCAATCTCCGGATTGCCACAAATACATCCAAAAATTAAAAAGAGGAAGGAAAAAGAAAACATCCCTGAAATAATAGTAGTCGAGCCGCTAGTCGTGATTTGTGTAATTGGCCACTTCTTCAACGTACGTAATATGAAATGCCCTAAAAGAAAAATAAAACACACAAAAACAAAGAAAATAAAAATATTTCTGGATTTTATAATTTCTATTTTTTTTTAAAAAGAAAGCATAAATAAAAATAAAGATAGAACGAGTTTAGAACTCGTGGGACTCATCATCGGCGTCGGGGTTCTCGTCGACATCCATGCTCGGTGTGGGGTACGCCGCCTCAAAACGCTCCTCGAGCTTCGCAATGCGAGCTCGCATCTTCTTCAAGCTCTTCCGGTTCTTGTCGTGGTTCGCATCCATCTTCTCGTCGATTATTTGGAGCTTATCAAACATCTTCACTTGAAATGCTCGGTTTTCTTCGAAAAATTACCCCCAATCGGGACTCGGGCCCGAAGTAGAACGGCGGGCTTGCTCCATATCCTCGTCGCCATCATCGTCTTCGTCGTGTAGTCGAGACGAAGACCCTCCTCCAGTCGAGGACCTCACTCGGGGTTCCGGCGCACGCGCGAGTGGTAGTGAAGAGGTCCCAAGCGGGCTAAGTCCGCTTTCGGCCGGATCTAGCCCGAATTGACGGGCGAGGCCGGTAACGTATGGCGCAAAAGAGAGAAGTGGCGACTTGCTTCCCGGGGTACCCTTGGTGACGTTGTAAAGTCCTAGCAAAATTAGCGGGTACAACCGGACTTGACGACCTTCAACGAGGCATTGTAGAACATAAAGCTCGGCTTTGATAGCATATGTGGCCTCGTTTTTGCAAAGAATGATGTGGGCGAGAATCTTGTAGGCGACATAGAGGGCGTCGTCTTGAATCCTCGAGCAAGAAAACCTCTTACAATCCCCCGTGTTTCCCCCGGTAATCATCCCCCCAAAAGAGGCTAAATCAAAGCCTTGAACTCCAACCGGGTGGTCCCCTACGGTCGGAAAACCGAAAATATTGCCGAAAATCTCCTCGTCGACAACCACATCATTCCCTCCTAGCCGACAAGAGAACGTCTCGTCGTTTCGAATCGCCAAAGTCGAGAAAAACTCGAGCATGAGTTCTCGAAAACCGGGCAAATGCATTTGGGCAAAGTACCCACACCCGAGGCCATCTACATACCGTGAGAGGTCGGTGTGGTGATCCGACCCATTCGTGGCCTCATCCGCAAGCCCTTGGACGTTCAAAGTCCGGTGCGTAGCAAATCCCCATTTTCTAATATTTTTGAACATGTCTCCTTCATTTTTGTCGAAAATTGGGAACGGTGCGTTGTATTTCCCCGAGATATCCTTACGTTTACCTGCTCGAGACATTATCACACAATACGAAATTGAACGGGGGTGAAAAACCTTGAAAAATAAGACTCTTTGTTCTTTGGGGAATTTTGTCGAACACTTGGCGTGTGTGTTCAATCAACTAAGAGTTTCAACAAACCTTGCACCAAAAACTCCCCAACACAACCAACAATGATTTAAATATCTCCAAGAAGTTTCAAGCGAAGTACCTCAACGAGTTGTAGCCCGAATTTCGTCCGTTTACCGGAAAATTGCACGAATTGAACCTTGGCCTTTTGCTTGTTCCAACTCCCTTGCAATCCATTTTTGAGGGGTTGCACGATCACCACTTGTGTAGGAAGAATTCTGGGTTTGTGGTGTTCCAAATTCTGGAAATTCTTGAAAGACAAATTATTATAATAGAGAAAGGAAAATATGAATTTTGAAAAGGAAGAAAAGTGAGATAAGGGAGAGAAGAAGCTGTTTTTAAGCACTTCCTGGGCCAATCCCGCGGGTCACACGCATACGGGTCGGGTCGTGGGCCAAAAATCCTATTTTTAAACATTTCTGGGCCGGTCCGCGGGTCGCGTTAACGCCGCGTCAGTCGACGCGACAGAAAGCAATTCTTCGGCATTTTGCGTCGACACTGCGTCGACCGACGCGAGCATTCTCGGCGTCGACGCGGGCGGAATCCTGGGCGTATTTTCCTTCGCTCGTTCGATCAATTCTCCCCGTACGAGTTCTTCCATCTGTTCTAAACAACTAAAAACCAAAATAAAACAATGAATAAATAAAAAAAAATACAAAAGGATACATAACGCTTGGGTAGCCTCCCGAGAAGTGCAAATTTTAACGTCGCTTGCTCGACGCTATCTTGCTCGTTTATCTCCCCACGTACGGTGGATCTCCAAACTCCACCATCTTACGATTGCCACTTTTACTTCGTCCGTCATGATAAGGCTTCAATCTATGCTTGTGAGCTTGAAAGGACGATTTGCCAATCTCATCGTACAGCGTGGCTACGCCGTACTCGTCAACTTCTTTAATCGAGAATGGTCAGCTCCATGAAGCTCCAAGATCGGTTGGATCGTACTTACGTTCGTTATTAAACAAGATTAATTCTCCAACCTCAAATTGCAAGTTTTTGACTTCACTTGTTCGAACTTTTCTTGATTTCTTCATTTCCTTCGCCCAGTCGCCTAAACACTCCTCGCCCGTGCTCTTTTTGGAAGTGAAATTTTTTCTATGGTCGAGGAAATCGCGCCTTGAATGATTTATCGGTGGTTTCGACTCCACCTCTTGCTCTAATTTTTGCGAACATTCTTCATCAAAATTGCCTCCGAATTCTGCCACGATGTCGCGTATGTCAATTCTCAACAACTCGATCAATTCTTCTCCACTTAAGTTCATATGATCATCGAACTCGTAACCTTGACACGAATTGACTTGCTCGTCCCTTCTCTCTATAGAAACTCTGGTATCGTCTCCGTCGCCTAACTTACTCAAAGTCGCGATTTCTCATAATTCGTTGACGCATGATGAAACGGGGTCAATGAACGAATCTACCTCCTGCATACTAGGAGAGGGAGTGTTGTGAATATCTTTCAGAGAAAAGGTCACTGTTTCGCCCAAAACGGTCATCGTCATTCTCCCTTTATGAACGTCAATAAGAGTATGGGAAGTCGCCATGAATGGTCGCCCTAATAAAATGGTGTGCTCGTTGTCCTCAGTCGGAACTTCACCAATATCCATAACTACAAAATCAACCGGAATTACGAGCTCTCCAACTTGCACTAAAACATCTTCGACTACTCCTAATGGTCGTCGAGTTAAGCGATCAGCTAACTGTAGGCGCATAGTTGTCGGTTTGAGGGGTCCAAGATCAAAATCTCGATAAAGCGAATACGGCATTAGATTAACTCCCGCTCCAAGATCCAATATACCTACTGCTTTCTTCCCATTGGCTAGTGAAATAGATATGCAAAAACTGCCAGGATCGCGTTCCTTAGGTGGTAATGGTTTCTTGAAAATTGCGCTAACTTCCTTCGGTAACGGAACGTATTGAGTTGTTGCCAAACGTCTCTCTCGTGAGGCAAGTTCCTTAAAAAACTTGACGTAGGCGGGCATCGTCTTGATCACCTCTAAAAGTGGCAGGTTTATATTCACATTCTTCAAGAGATTGTACAGCTCCATGAATTTCTTGTTCTCCTTCGCTAGACGTAATCGGCTCGGAAAAGGAACAGCATCCTTATACTGCATCGTTGTTTGCTTCGGTTGCGGTGGTTCATCGATGCCAGAGGTGTCGCTCGGAATCTTCCCTTGAATAGAACCAGGAACATATCTATTGGCGGATTTATGTAGCTTGTCTATTGGTTTAGGAACAAGCTCCTCATCTTGGTTCTCTATGCCATTGTCGATCTTCTTCCCACTGCGAAGGACATGAGTTGCCGACGCTTGCTCCGGCTGGCTTGGTAGCTTGTCTTTCTCCTTAYTTGATCTAGCAATATCAGTTGYTATTTGTCCCATAGTTCTCTCCATTCTATCCATGTTTTTAGCTAGATCATGCACAATGCCGGAAAGTTAGTCTATTCCGCTCACCTTCTTTGAAAGTTCGTCTATCTTCGCATTCACCTTCGTAAGCCCTTCTCTATTACTGATCATCTCAGCCACTTGATTCTGCTGCCAAACCAACAGCTGGTCATTTGGTTGAGTTGCACTTGACGTCTGTCCTTGTGTATGAAAGTTATTTTGTACAGGTGGGACTGGTATTTGAGCATAATGCGGTGGGGGAAATTGTGGATCAGGCGGCATATGATTTGGATTGCCTGGACCCCACTTGAACAGAAGATTGTCACGTTGTGGTGTGTACTTCTTTTGATTTGAATAATTCTGGATCGCGTTTACCTCCTCTTGCTGCTTACAGTTGTTAGGACATGCGTCTGCTAAATGCTGGAGGGATCCACACTGGTTGCAATTCGCAACCATTTTCTGTGCAGCGGCCTTGCTAGCTCGCTCGGCTTTCCAAGCAGCTAATTTCTCGCCGAAAATCTCCTCACATTTCGCCTTAACTAACTTGCCATCATCTAAATCGGGATCAGGAATGGAAACTTCGTTAACTCTCATCTTACGAGGCCGAGAATTGGTTTGTCTAGACTTTTCGCTCTGCTTCTCCAACACTTGTCTTGCCTCGTGTGCTGTCAAATCTCCAAAATCTCCTCCCGCTGATATCTCCACCTCTCGTTTCCCATGTTCCAATAAACCATCGAAAAAGAACTGGTTAGTCATCTCCGGAGAATAGTTGTGGTGGGGGCAAGCTTGCAAAAGTGTCTTGTAGCGCTCCCACGTTTCGTGAAATAGCTCTCCTTCTAACTGCTCGAAAGTAGCAATTTGCCTCCGAAGATGCTCCGGCGTTTGGGCTGAATAATATTGGTTTAGAAATTTCTCGCAAATCATATCCCAGTCGGGATTACGAACCAGGCTCTAAGGACAGTAGCCATGACTTCGCCTTGTCCTTCAAGCTGTACGGAAAACAAATCATCTGGACCTCCTCTTGGTGAAGGCCATGAACTACGAATCGGCCAACTTCATCAACGAAATAATTTAAAAATGC
>BMAC01000379.1:467043-562926 GCA_014905375.1 Phtheirospermum japonicum
GTCGGGCTGGCAGGTGCGTCAACGGAGTGCGTCGACATCGACGCTTCAGAAAGCTAGCGTCGACGATGCGTCGACAATGGTGCGTCGACATCTACGCTTCAGAACGTAGCGTCGACGTTGCGTCGACATTGACGTTTCAGAATGTAGCGTCGGCACTGCCGTCGACTGACGCGGGACCATGACTTGCGTCGACATGCGCGTCAGTCGACGCGACTGAGCGTCGGTCTCCGTTTCTTGATCGTTTGCTACTCGTTTTCACCGGAAAGCTTATTTCTCGTGGGGCGCTCTCGCGATTTGGATCGGGACAATTCATCGCGATGAAATCGGACGGCAGCCAATGGCTGGGCCTTCGGTTCGATCGGTCGAATTCCTCTCCTCCGTCGGCGGGCCCGGCCGAACTGAAAAATCGGCTATGGACAAGCGACGTGACAGCAACCGGCGAGGGTAGACGGCGGGTGGTGGAGAGGCGGTCTGTGGTGGCTTCGAAGAGGGTGGGTGAGGCGCTCGAAGACGGCCCATCTGGTGGATGAGTTTGTGGATGTGGGGCACGTCGGCGGCGGTGGCGAGGCGGATGCGGGTGAAGAGCGTGTGGTCGAATGGGGTGGATTCCGGGAGGGAAGGGAAGGGGGGGGGGGGCAGACGGCAGTGGTGGGTGGGGCTGTAGCTGCCATTTTTTCAGCGAAGTTTCAGCGTGTGGCAGTTGGGGTTTGGATTTTCGGGCCGCTGCTGATCTGGGTTTAGGCCAAGAATGATCGGGTGGTTGGCGATGATGGATGATTGGGCTGGTGTCGGTTTAGAATTGGCCGTGTTTTGGCTGTGGTTGATTTATGGCAATACCGGCTGCAGCTGTGGGGTTGTTGTGCTGTTCGGGTGGTGGCGTCAGCGGACGGTTGGTTGATTCGGATGGATGCATGATTTTTGTCGAACAGGATTCGACGAGGGTTGTTGGGTCGGATTTCGGACGGCTTAAACCATAGAATCCTCGCCAATCGAAAAAAGCAGTGATAGTGTAGTAAAAAAGCGCTGTAATATTATTAAAAAAAGCATTGATACGTTATTATAAAAGAACTAAAATATAGTAAAAATCCAAAATTCTTACTCGTAATTTAACAGTGTTTTTTTATACAGTAATGTAGTGCTAAAATTAATCACATGCGATACTTTAATATTCAGGTTTTTGACAGTGCTTTTTTATACAGGACTGTAGTGCTAAAATTAATCATGCGATGGTTTTAATATTCAGGTTTTTAAATTTAATTACATTTATTTATAAAACGAAATTTGTGATGCTTTTTTGTATACAGTCATAGTGCTTTTCTTTACCCGTGTGCTTTCTAAAGAGTAATGCAGTGCTCTTTCGAAATGTTGATATATGTCCAAAATACCCTTTTTATTAAATTAATGCAATATTTTACATAATTACCCTGCTGACATGTCATAATCTCAACCATCAAGATTATTCAATCTAATGGTCAAGATGAGTCCCTAAGTTCACATATAATGACAGATCTCATTTGAACCCAACCCTCTCTCTCTCTCTCTCTCTCTCTCTCTTATATATATATATATATATATATATATAGGGGTTGGGTTCAAATGAGAACCCGTCATTATATGTGAACCTAGGGACTCATCTTGACCATTAGATTGGATAATCTTGATGGTTGAGATCATGACATGTCAGCATGGGTAATAATGTAAAAAAATGCATTAATTAATTAAAAATGGTATTTTGGACATATATCAACGTTTACAAAGAGCACTAAATTGTTCTTTGGAAAGTACAATAGATTAAGAAAAAAAACACTACGATTGTATTCAAAAAGCATTGCAAATTTCTTCTATAAATTGCAAATTCAAAAATTTGAAATTAAACTCAAATCTTCAACAAACCATAACTTTTTCAAATTTTATTCGTTTTGAATGAAATACATATCAAATTAACCACATTCTCAAGATCTACAATTTAAGATACATATTGCATGTTTTAAAACGTAAAAAAATATATATATAATTAAAATTAAAAAAACTGGACTGATTTTAGCACTATAGTACTGTGTAAAAAGCACAATGAATCTGGACATATAATTGCACTGTGCAATATTAGATCTAAGGCCAGGATTAGTCCCTAGGTTCGCATATAATGACGGGGTTCTCATTTGAACCCAATCCTCTATATATATATATATATATATATATATATATTTGGATATATTGTTATAGTTTAAAATCATTACTCTCCATTTGTTACCTTTTATTGCCATTTTAAAGTTTTTGTTATGAAATAAGAAACATAAATGTTGAACTGATTAATATACCCTAATAAATTGATAATATTCCTAATAAATGATCTGTCTCCTCAATTTGCTCATAATTATCTGACTAGCATAAACTTATTTTGATTTAAAATAAACAAAAATAAAGCTCAAATAAATTGGTAAAAATAAATAAAAAGTTCTAAAACCGGAAAATTAAATTGTACAAATACTTGCCTCTGAAAATGAAAATTGAAAGGGGTAGGGCGGAGCAAAGACTTATTTGGACAAGTATTTGTTGAGATTTTGAATTATATTAATCATAATTTTGGGTTATTCAAAATTGAATAGTAATTGTATTTAGTAATATTTAATTATGTAGTTGTAAGATATTGTTGTTTGAGTATTTAATTTTTCATTTGGTATTCTGAATCTCGAATTCGGGATTTTGAGTCCTAGCCCAAACATCCCTTATATTTCTTAATTCTTAGGACTCAAAAAATAGAGTTTTTTTTATAGAGAAAATGAGATTATTCTTTAAAATATTTTATGAGATTCTTTTGGTCCAAATATATTGTATGGGAATGCATAGTGGATTTTTGAAAATATTCTATATGATCGTTTAATCTAAATTTATTATCGCCTGTTTCATTTTCTTACTGTGGTGTTTTTTGTTTGTTTTTTTAATCCTAGAATTTATATTTTTAAATCTATATTACTTTATTTAACTCAAAAATATCAAAAGTCTTAAAACGTACGTACGGTTCATCCATGTTAATGGGATCTCTGTATTCATGAAAAAGAGAGATTATTTTTGGGACAAATAAATTAAACATGCATAAAATCAAGTGTATGCGCAATCAACGTAATTAATGTAATTACACATAATTTCATAATAATGAATGAGTTTCGGATATTTAATTTCACGATTCTCATAATTAAAGTAAGGCAAATACTCAAATGTGACGGTCACACGAGTCTTCTGTCATGTGACGGAGCCCCAAACCCAATAAATCTGCCTAGTCCGACCCAATTTGATGGATCAAATCCGGGTTTGAATAGATATAGAGCTCCGTCACATGATAAATGATCCATGTGACCGTCACACAAAAGACTTGCTCTTAAATTAATAAAAATAATAATTAGAATTAGAAGTTTGGAGCAGCCATGTGATTTTTTGTTCTATTCGGTCTATTTCTTGAAGGTGGAATATTTAGTTTCTCTCCCGTGGCCAAATTCTTCATCTCACCTTAAAAGCTTTATGTGATAGAGAATAAATTCTGCTCGAGTTTTTTATTGGCAAATAGAAGAATATATATATTTCTTACGTTTTCCTATATCATTTACTTGACATTCCTTCCATGTATAACAATATTACTTTTTACTTTTTTACTTAAAATAACTCATTAGGCAATAATGGCATGCATTAATATCTATATACATATATAAATTTGATCTTGTTAAAGTTATATCAATATTCGTGCACATATCAATATTCATGGGCGGCACTCTTGAGTATGCAGCGGATATTATTTTGCCCGACATCTACATTCGGCCTTCGTGCCAATCTCGAGTTTTAAGCTTCCCGAAGCTCGCTTCTCCTACGAGCTAATGATTGGGTCATTGTCATCCGTCTCGCGATGCACAGGAGCATTACTCGCCCCCTGCTCAACATTGAGGGTCTTTCGTTTGCCCCCAACGTATTCTCGTGTGCTCGGCACTCCCTCAGGACGTCCGGGTGCAATACCCATAACGGAGCCCATGTTCGCAACCTTGCCCGAGTAGGCACGGAGGGTTTCCCGCAAGCCCACAACGCAATCCTCGTGCTCGACACTCCCTTGAGTCACCCTGGGTGCAATACCCGTCCTGGTGCCCCTTCGTGTTCGTGTCTCGCCCGAGTAGGGCTATCCTTAAGTCCTTGGTCAAGTGCTATGCCGACTTTCCCACCTTATTGCCCCACGACGTATGTGGTACATTCATTTCCGACCGACCGACATCATGCCAAAACTTCCCACTATGTGATGTTGCCCAACAACCGCATTACCGACCAACGGACCCCCGCAGCATGGCTTGAACCCATAGCAGATGCTTACGAGTCAGCTCACGAGGCTATACGGTATTTTGTCTTGATCGCTCAATCGACCAAGATGTGTCCCTTTAAATACACTAGCATGCGGGGCATCGTATTTGGACGTACACCAACCTCTCAGCATTTTTGGGCGCCCAACGTTGGCTTTCCCGCCCAATGCCGCTCGCTCGGTTCCCAACCCGAACGAGGACTCTAGATACTCTTTCGAGGTACCTAAAGCCGGCCCTTGGGTGCCCCAGATGCCCCCAAGGAGATGCTCACATGATGCCCGCAGTATGAGGAGGACCGGTAGTAGCTCACCGGATGCATGTCCCCCCTATAATAGGCCTTACAAAAAAAAGCAACGTGCCATGACTAGACATCCAATTTGTGGGCATGCAACCAAGGTATAACTCCCACATCCGAACTCCGAATCAATAACCGTTTGAACCGTAGAGTATCTTACACAAACCTTAAGATCTCCACAAAGTTTCATCCCCATCCGATAAACGGCGAGAGGGGAATCTCCCTTGCAAGATACAGAAATTACGACAATGCCACATCACTGCCACATCTCGAACGTACATAGTGTTTGCAACTCAAACGGAACCTTCTAGCCGTGAAACTTGGTGGAGATCAACCTAACACTCCCCAGGAAGTCCCCATCCGAACAGTCTCACCAATCTCAAAGTGTAAGGCCCTCTGATCACACGAACTCCGCCCTGCCCGCGCGCAGGACGGCAGCCGTCGTTGCCTATTTTCCCGACAGTCCAAACGGACTCGGAATGACACCAAAATTGGTGGAGAGTTGCCTCAAGCCCTAAGGAACGTGCTGGTAAAACAGTTCGGCAAACCCACTTCGTCAAGGGTCTCTGCTCTTAGGTCGATGACGCTGTACAGGCGGGCCGACGCTCCCCGTCGCCCGCTGTTCCAACCTTTGGGCGTGCCTAGCAGCCCATGCCGCACGCCCGCGCCCCGTGTCCTCTGAGATAAGCCGACAACATGTGCCGACGGACCGCACTGACGTGTCCGGGATGCCGTATTCAGTATTATCTCACGTAATCCTGGATCTTTGACCGGCATCCCGTGACAACATTCCTTCCATGTATAACAATATTACTTTTTACTTTTTTTACTTAAAATAACTCATTAGGCAATAATGGTATGCATTAATATCTATATACATATATAAATTTGATCTTGTTAAAGTTATATCAATATTCATGCACATATTAATAACAAACAACATTTCGATTTATTTCGGAAACAACATATGAAAAAAAGCTAAAGCTATATCAATATTCATGCACATATTAATAACAAACAACATTTCGATTTATTTCAGAAACAACATATAAGAAAAAGCTAAAAGTATCAAATATATAAAGTAAAGAATCATTAGGTTACATTATAGAAATGCTCATTCTTTCGACATGCTCAATAAATATTTTTGGGGTAATCATTTAGTCAAAGATACGCAATCATGAAATTAGTACTAATATGCTCAAATGATACCTTTTGTTTCCAAACTTTGTTTTTAACAACAAGGTATTTTAATTCCATATGCTTAACACCTTTTGAATACTTATCATTTTTAGAGAAGAAAACAGCTGTTACGTTATTACAATAAACTCTCAGCGGCTTGACATTATTATCGACCATTCCAAGTCCTGAAATAACGTTTTGCAACCAATTTACTTGAATTGAGATTTCAAAACATGTCACAAACTCATCTTCCATAATGGATGCATTTAAAGCTGGAAAATTTGGGTTTGTCCCGATCCGATCCGATCCGATTTTATCCGGGCCTCAGGCCATTTTTGGGCCATACTAGCCAGTTTACACTATAATTCATTTTAAGTTGGGCTTGATCCTCCAAAATGTTGTCCCGGTAGAATTTTGACCCAACCCGACCCAATTTTGGAGGTTGGTCCAATGGGACGTCCCGACCCATCCCCAGCACTAGATGCAGCAAGTGCAGTTTATTTTGCATTTTTCCATGATACTGCTCCTCCAGATAATAGGAACAAATAACAAAATGTGGATTTTCTAGTGTTCACATGCCAGATTGTGTATGTTAAAGGTTTATTATATAGCATTTTGAAGGTTACACGTATTTTTTCATGTGATTTTCCTTTTTATTGGATTTTTTTAAGAAAGTATTACCATTTCCTCATATTTGTTGATTTCAAAGTAAAATGATATGTTTTGGACATGTTTGGAGTGAGAGCGTTGACACCTCCAAACTAGGCGACCAAATGACGCACGAAGGATGTTAGAAGGAAGAAAGAAGTTAAAACAAGCGTGAAAAATAGGACCACCTGTGGTTCTGGTCAGGTACGACTCCAAGATCCAAACCACCATTGGATAATTCACTTAAGTGAACGTGGTGGTTGGGTCGCTACTGTAGGAGTGTGGGCTACTTTCTAATGATGTTCATGATATAAAATTCATGTGTATGACCATGAAGCACACCACTGGTATAGGATTTTAATTTAGCAGGCCCGAGTTTTAACTTTTTTTGTTGTTGTTGAAGTCAGTTTTCTTTTAAAGTTTACATAATAATAGTATTAACAAATTACAATATATTTACAAATTATAATACTATCCTCATAGACCCTACATTAAAAAAAAATTCTAATACACATTACAAAAAAAAGTAAATATCAAAGGATTATTCTTTTGATAATGGCCAAAATTCTCTCGATATGGTTACCGAGAGGAATTACAAGGCCAAAATCCCTCGAAAATACCCTCCTCTGTATGAATACCGAGAGAATTTTAAAATCCTTCATTGAATTACTAAGGGATTACCAATGGAATATAGACCTTCGGTAATTTACAGAGGGAAATTTAGTGTGTGTTTTTACCGAGGGAATATAATTCATCGGTAAATCTGAGTTTTTTTAATCCCTTAGTAGTTTTTCGATGGCCCCGTTGCATTACCGAGTATGAGTGATTTTGTTGCCGAATTAATAATCTTTTTTGGACTAATTATTATCTTTTAATGACAGAGTTTTTCGCTCGGTATCATTTCACTCGAAATGCCTTCGACATTTCATTTGTTAATAATGGCGGCAAACATTGACGCCGATATAATGATGGACTAATTGAGGGTACCAATATTGATGGATAAATCCCTTGGCAATAAAATCTATCGATAAATCCCTAGTTAATCTCTTTTTTTTTTTCTTTTTTGCACTGATAGATTCATTATCGATATATGGTTTTAATTTATTATTAATTTTCAAGTGGACAAAAATTTGATTAAGAACTCCCGAATTTAAGTGAAATGAAAATTAAATCAAATCAACTCGTTAGTGTAAAAATAACTTAGATTATAATTATATTCAAATCCATAATATTCACAAATATTAGAACTTAACTAAATATATGAATAAATATATGAGTTTGAGATTTGTGAATTCAAGGTCGAGTCATTTTCCAAAAAAAAAAAAAATTAAATAAAATGAATTTGGAACATAAAATAATAGAATGATGGAAAACTATTTGGGACGTAAGGGAAAGAAAAGTAAAAATGGAATGAGATTGTTAAATTTTTGTTATTTTATGCTTTTGCTTTGTAATTTTGATAAATTGTAAAATGGATAATTGTTGTATTCAGGCGAGAATGAGGGAGGAATTAGATTAGGAGGAAGAAGATCGGTAGATAGAAATTATGTAATTCATTTTTTAGCCTCCACAATTGTATTTCCCCTATTTATAAACATAAGGGGACCATTTAGTAGCAACAACAAAAAAATTAATTAAACTAGTAAGAAGCCCAATTAGTTTAATTAATTCTTGTAGCATGTGAATAACCTTCACTCCACAACCGGCCAGCAACCCAGCCTCTTGCCCCATATTCAGCTGACCCTCCCTTCTCAAGTCGGGCTCCTCCTTTTTGCCAATTAGACCAAAGATGCTTCTTTTAACCCTAATCGAACCCTCCTTCACCGTTCCTTCGCCGATTCCATCCAAAACCTCTCCAATTCCACCATCGCTGGCACCATCCAAACCTGTAACCATAACAGAGATTAAATTGAAAAGAGGAGGAGAAGAAAAGTGGTGGACTTTAAGAAGAAAAAAAGAAAGAAGAAAGAAAAAATGAGTTCTTAAAAAAGTGAAAATAGTGGAGCTTAGCTTAGGGGTTTGAACTCGGGAGATGAAAAACTAAGAGAGTGTTTGTTTAGCATCTGGGTGAAATATCTTGCCCCCTAAGTGTTTCCCAAATCATCATTAAACAAACACTACTTTTACGTTTTTTTTTTTCTCTATATATCACATTTTCAAAAATTTCTTCCAATTCCCTCCTAAAAAAATTCCCAATCACTAAACAAAGCTTAAAGGCTTTGCAAGCTTTATATTAAGGGAATGATTTGCTGGACCAAGTCATTTGATTGTACTATTTATCACCTTTTATATAAAACTTTTTATATAATCATTGGATATAGTTGAAGACATTCATGTTATTATTATTTTATGCGGTAGTCCATATATATTAAGTGAAGGTTAAAAGGTACTTTATCTATCACAAGATATTTACATGCTCAGTTTGATGTATTTTTATTTTTAATTTTTAAATCATGTGGGAAATTAATAGAGAATGTATTGATTTAATATTTAAATCTATTAAAAATCATTTGACTATTTCATTTGCCTCAATGGTTAATTACAATTGTTGTATTTGATATTAATAGCCATCAATTATTCTCCCCATTATGTTATATCTAATTTATTAGTGAAGTAAAATAACATTAAATTTTTTTTGGTGAGATAAAAAATAATATTGAAAACAGGTAGAATGAGACAATTTTATTTTTGAAATGCTAAAGATAGAAAGTGACGGAGTAATTATCATCTTGATTTATTTGATAAAACACATGATTTTTGAAACCACGTCTTGGAATCCCTTCATTCATATATATCCTCTTAAAAATATATAAAAAAGAAATCTAAAATCTTAATGGGATCTGTTTATTGAATGCAACAGGTAAACCATAGTATAGTATAGTATATGAATATGATCATGATTGGGTACAATCAGTGCGCTTAAAGTAGAGTTCCCATTTCTGGAGATCATATCCCACCAAGAAATTGGCTTGCGCCAAATAACCAAGAACCCCTGGCTTTCCTCCGGATATTGGCAAAGCGGCCAAGCAAAAGGAAGTGTCATCTCGTTCCACAAACAGGTTGTCGCCCTCCAAAATCACATCTCCCCCTCGGAACTGTAACGCCACCTCCGGCAACGGCACCTCCCCTCCTCCTTTCCTGAAGCACAAATCAAACACCCCTCTCGGATCCTTCACTTGACCCAACTTCACTTGACCCTGCATCGCCTTCCTTAGCTCCGCGTACAAACCATCCGGAATCATAGTCATTGTTGTTCCCGAGTCCACTATCATATTCCCTTCCTGAGCAAAGTACGAAGACAGGTTACGGTTGTAAGATCCCAACCTCCGGTACCCAACCGTCACATCCAACAGCGTCACGTGGTAGTAAGTCCTGGGTTCAATGCGCATCAAGGGTATGGTCACCACCCCTCTCCCCGCCACCACCGCATTGTCCCCGAAATGCAACTTGCTCGTAGTCGACCTCGCAAACCGCGACGTCAAGCAGTACGAGAATCTCCCCCCGGCCAAGGGCCCTAATTGGTTGATGAGCGAGTGGGCCCCACCCCCAAGACCGACAATGCCTGTCTCCCCACTCTTAAACGCAGCATCGTTTCTCCACCCGCACCCGAACACAATGTTGGGGATCGCGGTGCTCGTGCCGCCGGTTGAGGCGAAGCTCAAGGTATCTATGGATAGTACGCCGCTGGTGGCCGTTTTGTCCGCATAGTCCTCAGAAAAGAGACAATCCTCCTTGTTCACACTGCAATAGGTGTACGGCTTCGACCTCTCGCAGTCGGCGGTGTTGCAAGGGATCCTGCGATACGTGGACGACGACTCCGGGTTAAAAATGGGTAGGGTTTGCTTGAAGCAACTGCGGCAGGGCGTGCATTGTGTCCATATAAGGTCGCTGCCCGTGTCCACGATGCCTATGCAAGGGGTGGGTGGATTGCCGATCGAGTATTTCATAAAGTAGTCTCCGCGTGCTCGGATGACGTCGACTTCGGGCACTCCTGCGACGAGGCTCGCGTTGAGACCACGCACTTGGAGACGATCGAGGGATCTTCGGATCTCATTGACGAGGCGTTGTGTGGGGGACAAGGAAGGGTCGTAGAAAGGGGATTGGGGAGAGTCTCTGTGGATTAGATCAACGGTGAAACCAGTGATGTTTCGGGATTCATCACATCTACACAAGGAAACGTGAAGGGAAATGAGGGCTACATGAAACATGAAAATCATTGATTTCATGAGAATTATAATGGTGTTAGCCATTAATACTTTTTTTTATGAATGTGCTTGATTAATTGTTCAGAGATCATTGATGTCAACCAATATTTATATCGGAAAAACTAAGCACATCGACAAATATGATTGACTAGCTTAATTGATTTTGTAATCTTTTGTTTATTTATGTAGAATCAACATCACATATTCACAAACTACTACATGGTAATTACAGATAATAATTAGAATATGTGAAATTTTAATGCATCTTTGAGTTGACAAAGAAACATATTTGAATTGGGTGAAATAATCCATAAGATTCTAATTATCATAGATCTAGGATCTTGTGTATTCAAAAAAGTATATGGAGTATCCTCATTTTCTTTTACATTCTCATCGATTTTTCATGGAATTTGGAGTTAAATAATTCCTAACAAATTCTGGTCTCATTATCCTACTCTCGGATTCTTATGAAATGCAATACCTTTTGTTTTGGTTTTGAAAAAAAAAAAAAAAAAATCAGATAATTAATAAAAAATTATAATTAATAGTCATAGAACTCATTTTTCCTTATCACTAGTTTTAAGTACAAATTTATTATCACGATAATGAATTTTTTTTCCCTTCCAATGAATTTATAGGAAATAAATTATAACTTGAGTGATTCTCCTTCTAATGACCTCCGAGAAAGGTGTTTCGATAATCCACACTGGAGTCACCATACACATTCATTATTGGTATTATAACAATAATAATTATTTTTTTAATCTCCATGAAATAGTATTTTGACATATAAAAAGGGACGAATTGAATATAATTAATTGTTTTAACGCATAGTCATTCCTGCAAATTTGCACAGAAATATAAACTTTGGAAAATTTTCATTCTTGTCCACTATATTGACTACATTCCATAAAAAGAATATGATGTTGGTCATCATCATTAAATAGACGTCTGCTAAGTTGGTCAATTCATAAAAAAAGTTAAAAAAAAATCGATCGGGTTTTTTTTATGACGTGGCGTGATTCAATACTTTCTTATTCCCTCCAACGTGCTTTTTTGCTGACGTGGCGTGACTCAATACTTTCTTAAACCCTCCGACGTCCCGTCTAATCATATCTACTAAGTTAACCAATTTATCAAAAGATCTAAAAAAGTTTGATCGGATATTTTTCTGACGTGCCATTATTATTATTTTATCATTCTCCTTTAATTTAAATATTAAATTGATGATAAAAATCAGTTTTACCTTCATTTTCTTTTCTTTTAAACAAATTAATTAAAAGTAAAAAAAATCAGTGATAAATATATAAACACAAAATAAATCTTAAAAATTATAAAATTAATATAAATTTATATAATTTTTTATTATTAAAATTTTAATTAATTAACTCAAAGATAAATATAAAAATATAAAATAAATCTTAAAAGATAATAAAAAATTATATAAATTTATATGAGAGAATCTCTTATAAATAATTTTTGAAATTTCTATATTTTTTAATATTTATATTATATTTTTATATTTATAAATAATTTTTATTAATTTTTATTGATTAAAATCTTATTAATTAGATTAACGAAAAGATAGAAGAAAAAATATAAAAAGAAAAGGGAGAGCAAAAACAAGTTTTTGTCTTTAATTTAATTTTTATAATTATAGAGAATTGATAAGAAAATATAGAATAATACCACATCACCAAAAATCTCGATCGGACTCTCTTTGAACCTTTTTTTATCAATTGGTCAAATTAGCAGATGTGGTTTTGAGGATTGTCAATGTCGCGTATCTTTTCTATTTTCTAAAATATAGTCAATATAATGCACCAAAATAAATTTATCTCTCAATTTTTTTTCTTCAACTTAATTATTAAAATTTTAGGAAAATAATAAAAAATTATTGAATCATGTCAATAGATATTGTCAACATCATGTATACGGTGTGGCCAATATAGTGAATAAAAATAATATATATATATATATATATATATATAAACTTCCGAAACATAATTACGGCATAGGAAAAACATAATTCCTAAATCTTGACCAGACATTTTGAAGATTCTAAAATAACGAATGGTGTTATTCTTATTATGTAAAACTAAAGTTTGTCATTGAATAAAACAAATCAATTACAACGAATATGTTCATATATTCATTACTTGATATAACCATCCAAATAACCGGTGATTGATTCAAGTATGTACTTTGCATAAAAATCACTACTCCGTCATACACAGACACATTGTTAGAGTATAATAATCATTACTCTCCATTTGTTACTTTATAATTGTCCTTTAAAAGTTTTTGTTATGAATTAATGAACATAAATATTGAACTAATTACTACACTCTAATAAATTGATAATATTTCGAATAATTGATCTCTCTCCTCAATTTCATCATAACTATCTAATTATCATAAACTTGTCTTGATTACTTAAAATAAACAAGGATAAAGTTGAAATAAATTGATAAAAAGTTATAAAATTGATAATTAATACCGAGCCTCTAAAAATGACAATTAAAAGATTGGAGTAATGCTATATTTATAGGAGTCAGAAAATCTAATTTTTCTTACTAAGAGAGAGAGAATAAATCTTATGAAAGTTTTTTAGTAGTAATATATTTTAAGTAGTGAGAAAAGTATGAAGAATAATAACAGGTTAAAATTAGTAAGTTAATATTTAATTTTTATTGAAAAAATAAAAACTAACAATAATTTCTCAATTAAAAATGAGTTTTAACAAATTGTTTCATTATGAATATGAGAAAAGTGGTAATAATTCATCGGTTACATGTAAGGTGATTAAGTGGATTTTCAAATGCTTAGAGAAATTAGGTTATTGTTTAAAATAATTCATGAGATTCTTTTGGTCTAAATATATTGTGAAATATATTGTATGGAAATGCATAGGGATTTTTGAAAATATTGTATAAGATTCGTTTGGTCTAAATTTATTGTGATTTCTCTCTCTCTTTTATTATTTTTTTTTTCTTATCTTAGAATTTATATTTTTGAATATATATTACTTTATTTAACTCAAAAATCTTAAAACGTACGTACGGTTCATGCATCTTAATGGGATCTCTTTATTCTATTTTCGTCCCACAAATATAGTCTAAGTTACTATATTTAACATATTATTAAATTTTCATTTGCATATATGCCCTTAATTAATATTCTTGAAATACTAGTTTTTTGCATGATAAATTGAAAATTAATGATTACAATGTAAAATCTTACTACTCCAATAATAAATATACTAATCTCAATACTGATTTTTATAAGTTTTAATTGACAATAGTAAATCCAATAAGAATATATAATTGGAAAATACTAACTAAATTACTGACTTAACTATATAAACTACTCATTTCTTAATTTGTGTGAAATCAACCGCAGGACTATAATTTTGGAAATGGAGGGAGTAAAACATAAATGAGTTTCAGATTCTTAATGTCATGATTTTCACAATTAAATTAATAAATCAATATTATAATTGTGACTATCCTTCTTGAGTAAGGATGGCAATGGGGGGTGAGTACTACGAGACTAGGACCCATCCCGTCCACTCTACGGGTCAAGACGGAACGACCTGTCACGGGTCGCGAGTCGGAACAAGGTGGCCCGTGTAAATAAATTTTATTTTGAATTATAAAATATCATTTTTAATAAAAAAGGTTAAATATATTATTATAAAATATTAAGTATAGATTACAAATTTAATAAAAATAGCAATAAACCTAAAAAAATAAAATTATTGTATATATTTATTTTCTTATTTATAAGTTTATTTATCATTTATTTTATTTTATTAATGTATATTATTCATAACAGTATCATTATCAATGTATAAATATTAAATATAATCTTAAAGTGTATAAAAACATATAATTATATAAAAATATATATAAATAGAAATATCTACGGTAGAGCGCCTCAAATGGCGCGGCATCAGGACGAGTCAGGCTAAAGTTGTCATTCCTAACCTTGAGCAGTCTTGTCTTTTTTATATTATTAGTGCTTAACCCGTACGATACACGAAGCGAATTGAAATAAATGGTGTAATTCATTCAATGTAAGTGTATTATTATTAATTTATTAATGTACTATAATAACTTAAAATACTTAAGTCACGATTATTGATTAATATAAATAGATTTAAAATAAATGGCACAGATATACACTTCTTTTATTTATTATTTCATCCCACTAAAAAATGTTATCACGAAACTATCAAACCCTTAAACCCTACACTCCCAAATACTTCATCTCCTTCAACTCTGCACTACCACTCCAGCCGTCGCCCATCATCGCTGCCACTGCCATGGCCGCTAGCTATTGAAGTATATAAAAAAACATGCGCACAGAAATACGATGTCGACGCCGCCATGGCAGCCTTGCCATTGAAGAAAGAAAAAAGAAAAAAAAAAAGCCTTGAAAAAATGTCGGTCGAACCAAATTTTTGAATATGAAATACATCAAAAAATCGGTTTGAATACAAAACACATGTTCACAAAATTGATTTGTACACAAAATATATGTTCAAAGAATTGATATGAACGCCCCTTTTGAACTAAAAAAGGGTTGTTTGAAAAAAAAATCCAACAACGTTGTATTGTTCGATCAAAAAGTTCGAATACATGAGTTCTGTTCGAGAAATCAGAAGCGAACACCCCAATTTTGCAACTGTCTCTTACCCTTTGCCGCCCCAAACCGTCATTTACCTTTCACCACACATCACCGTTTTTTCTTCTTTCTGTTTGACGGTGGCGGCGACGGTGTGATGGGTGACGCTAATGGCAAAATTGGAGTGGTGGTGAAGGGTTCGAGAAAATAATGTATTTGGGTGTTTGGGGTGAACTCATAAATAGATGGGGTGCGTATATCCGTGCCCCAAAACAAATCAAATGTAAATAACTCCACATTATATATTATGAAATAACTTTTTAAAGACTAAATTATAAGTTTAATTATAGTTTCACTTGTTATCATCACATGCTAATAGTTTCAAACTCTACTTTAGTTAGTCATAAAACAATCATAGTAGTCACTTTGTTACAAATCACTGCGTGTATCTCTTTTTAATTTATTTGATATCATTTTACATATTTATAATTTGATTTTGCTTTTCTAGGTTTTGTAGATTTATAAAAATATTTAGATTTATTTATAGATTACTTTATATATTTTTATTTTATTTTTCAGATTATATATATATATATATATATATATATATATATATATATATAATATTCTTGTAATTGATGTTATTATTTTTCAATTTTATTTTATATTTTTCTCGATTTTCTTTTTTGTTTTTAGATTTTATCAATAATTTTATAGAATATAATTATTAAATTTATAAGTTAATTTAACTTAATTTATTCTCTTTAATTTTACTCGATTATTGAATTTACGATTTTGTTTCATATTTATTAAATAATATTTATAATTTAATTATAAGTTCTTATAGATTTTATATAATTTTATTAATATTTTTAATTTTATTTTACATTATTTGAAATAATTTATGCTTTATTTTTGATTTTTTGTGTTTTTCAAATTTATTAACTAATTATTTATATTTATTAATTTATTGATTTTAATTTTTTTATATTTTATATTCAATTCAGATTTATTTTTTATTTTTCTCAAATTTTATATATAATTATACATAATTCTTCTACATATTTAATATTTTCTTTATATAATCATAATCCAAAAAAATACTTACATAAATAATTATATAAATAATAAATATAAAATATTTTAATGATAAGTGAAATGAGTGAGAAGATGTTGGAAAACATATTTAGAAAATACTAGGCTTTTTATATATAAATATAGATATAAATGTTCGATCTGATTATTGAAGATGAATATCTAATTTCTTTCTCTTGGCCAAATTCTTTATCCCACGAAATGCATAAAAGCTTTATGTAACAGAGAGCAAATTCTGTGAGTTTTATTTGTAGAGAGATGACCGATTCCTTTTGCAGCTATCCGCCTATAAGTGTTCTAGCAGAAACTAATGGAAGTCACGTTCCTGCAAAAATTCTTTAATTGACCTTAAAGCTTATCTAATATATTGATTAAATTGTTTAACCATTAATTATATATTTAAAACCTATAATTAAATATCCATATTATATGCACATATGCCATATCCAAATACTAATTAAATTGTTTTACCATTAATTATATATATTTAAAACCAATAATTAAATATCCATATTATACACATATGCGATATATTTTTTACATTCTCCTACCTGGCCGCAAGTGGTAGAATATATTTTCATGTTTTAAATAATAATCATAGTGTGCAATATTTAATTAGTCAATTCATAATTTCATTAATTAAAATATATTAATACGAGTCATTGCGGTTCTATATCTTAAAATAACTCATAAGCGTAAATTTCAATAACGGTCCATATTAATGTCTATATATGTATATAGACCGAATCCTGTTAAAGTTATGTCATTTTTCGTGTATATATCAATTACAAAAAATTTATCAATTAATTTCAAAAACAAGACATAAAAAGGCTCAAAGTATTAAATACAAAAATCATAGATTCATTAGGTTATATTAACCATGCCTACTCTTTCCACATGCTCAATAAATGACTTTGAGGATATCCTTTAGCTAAAAGATTTGCAATCATGAGATTGATGTTAATATGTTCAATTGACACCTTTTGTTCTCGATCTTCTCCTTTAACGACAATGTATTTTTAATTTCATGATTAGCACCTATGCAATACTTGTCATTTTTAGAGAAGAAAACTGTTGTGACATTATCACAATTAACTCTCAACGGCTTGACAATACTGCCGACTATTACGAATCCTTTGCAACCAGTTTACATGAATTGAGGCTTCAAAGCATGCCACAAGTTTTGCTTCCATAGTGGATGCAGCTAGACCTGCCTCTGAACAGGTGCACCCGATGTGGCACCCGAGACGAGGTCAAGTGTAGCGGACAAACAGTGAACAGAGACAAACACCTAAACTAACACAAGTGGTTCTGGTTGAGTGCGACTTCAAGAGTTACAACTCACCCTTGGATTCATCTAAGTGAACATGGTGGTGAGTTCGCCATTGTGGGGTGTATTCTACTCCGTACTAATGTTCATGATACAAAATTCATGTGCATGACTATAAAGCACATCACTGGTAGAACCACAATAAATACTCATATCGTGTAAAGATACAAATTTATTCCGGTTAATCGAAAAATCTACGGTATCGGTTAATGGTTCGATTAACCGTTAACCATTGATTTTGATAACTAGTTTCGACGGTTCGGTTTTGGTTCCCAAGTTTTAAGAACCGAAACCGATGGTTAATCGAGAAAAATGGCGGTTAAATCGGCATGTTTTAGGTCATTTGAAATCAACGACTTGGATGATAGATCCATTTGAAATCAACTTCTTAGAGAATAGATCCATTGATAAATAATAGCTACAAAATATAGTCGTTGGAGTCTGGTTAACTGAAAATCGGTCGGTTCAACCGAAAACCGGCGATTCCAACACTAGTTTTTCAAAAAACAAATTTATTATTTCTACAACTATAAATATCCCAATGTCCAACACCAATCCTCACACCAATTCATCTATAACCTTCTTCTTTTTTCCTTATATTATCAAGTTCGAAGTTGTTAATTTGTGAAAAAATACTATCAATAATCAATTTTTTTCTTCTCATTTTAATAATCTTTTTTTAATAATATTATTATGGCAAACTCTTTTATTAATATTAATACTAATACTATTCGAGATCTCGTCAAGGTCGGATTGGAGGTCCATGTCCTGGAAGAGAACCTTCAGCCGTTACCGGATATTATATTTTGGATGAGATGACGCGGAAAGAAATTGATAACTTATATATTCAAATCATTTTTTGTGAGGATTTACCCACTTTCGATGAATCCGAACCTGTCCCACATCAATCTTAATGATGATGAGGAAGAAGTGAATGTTAATCGTGATATGCTGCCAACGCCCCCAAGAAAATTGAAGTAAAATACAAAGGCGGTGAGTGAATACTAATCCCCCATCTTTAGATTACATTTATGAAGAACAATAATCGATGGTGCAACAGGTACAATGCAATTATTGCAACAAGCACTACACCTTCGGTGGTAATAATAACGGCTACGGGATGCTAATATCACACATGAAGAAGTAGTATCCCGATAAATACAGCGTTGATAGATCTAAAACACAAATAAACTTCTCGTCTTCATCTACTGTCGGTGTTAGGGCCGACGGTCAAGGTACAAGTTCTAATTTATTTCAATATAGCGAAAAAGACCGTAAAAAGTTTCTGACAAGACTTAATGTCGTTATGGGTCTTCCTTTTAATTATGTGCATAGTATCGTTATGAGAATTATACTAGAGGTGTATTTAATCCATTTAGCACTAGGATTTCACGAAATAAGTTTACTCATGATCTTCAAAACGTGGTTGGTGAATATAAGTTTAATTTGATTTTTGTATTTGATAGTTTGCCACATATTGTCTCGATATGTTCGGCTATTTAGACGAATTTCCATCGCAATAATCATTATATGGGTATTACATGTCAATGGATTGATAATTCTTAAACTTTGCAAAAATGTTTGATCACATATAGAGAGTTTAATAGTTCGCATACCGCGGTCAATATTTCGCGCAAAATATCTACTATTTTCTTATGAATATCATTTAGATAGCAATTTTTTTCAATTTTATTTGATAATGCCGCCACTAATACGTCTAGTTTAGAAAGTCAAAATGCTTTTTGTCAACCTTATGTTGGTGGTAAATTTTTTCATGTTAGATGCATTTGTCAAATTTTAAGTTTATGTGTTCAAAATGGTTTAACTACTTTCAAAAATAAAATTGCTTCGAGTAGGAGTGCGGTATTTCATATTGAAAAACATGATTCAGCTGCAAAGAAATGGCAAAAATATTACTAAATCAATTGTTTACATCCAAAAAAAAATTCAATTGATGTGCCAAATTGTAAGAACTCAACTTATAAACTGCTTAATGATTCTTTTAAATATAGAGAAGTATTGTGTGTGTGTGTTTTTGTGTTTTTTTTTTTTTTTTTTTTTTGCTAATCACGATGTCGATTTCATTTTATTTCCCAATGCGTGGGATGATTGTTATAATATGATGTCCCTTTTTAAAAGAATTAACGACACAATCGCGACTTTATCCGGTATTTATTATCTTATCTCTACACTTCTTCTTGATCAATGTATTCAAATTGTAGACATTAGTAATTCATTACCCGACTCGCCTGAGTTAGGTGATTACATTGCTAGTATGTTGAGCGAATGAGTCAAATATTTTTTTATACATTCTCAATGTTTTTTTTGATTGCAAATATTTTAAATTCGGATCATCGAACTGATGGTTTAGAAAATTTGCTTATATAGTTTATTATGAAGCATTAGAACCTTTTTTACAAAATTCGAACATTGAGGTTACTAACACCTTAAGTTGTGCTCACCAAGCAAAACAATCTTTATTTGCTATTTTTCATGAATACAATCAATGTTCTAGTGAGTTTCATGAGTCACCTTCTCCTTCTCCTTCTCCTACCACTACTTCTAATGTAAGACCATTATTCAATGACCCTCAACAAGCTCTAACCCCATATATGAGGTTGATTGAGGATACTAAGCGATAATGGCAAATGGCTATTGCTAGTCGAATAATGGAATTAGAAACTTATTTAGGGGCATTTGAATGGGGAAGTATACCGAAAAGGCCCGATGACACTAAGGATCTTGTGCAATTTTGGTCGAAAGTGGCTACTATTTTTTCTACACTCCCTAGGATTGCAAATATGGTTCTCGTCATTCCTATTTCAACTATTTTTGTTGAAAAAATCTTTAGTACGGGAAACTTTGTGTTAGATGATTGATATTCTAACTTATTGCCTAAAATCTTGAAAACCAAATGTTAATGAATGATTGGGCCAAAGTTGAAAAACGATAACAAGAACTACAATTTGATGAAGGTGAAGAGAGTGACCATTACGATACCACTTTGGGAAGCAACAACAGCGATAGCAACAAATGAACGAAAATGAGCCTCCTTCACTATCCACGTTGGTAAAATGTAAGTATAAGAACTATATAGACTTTGATTTTTTTATTTTTTTTTAGTATATGTAAGCAAGATAATTCCATTATTAAAAGTTAAAATTTTGAATTTTAATTTCTAATATTAAAATTAAAATCAAGTCTTTTTAAAAAAGAATAATAAAGTCTTTTTTTAAGAAAATAATAAAGTCTTTTAAAAAAAATTGAATTGCGTGGACCTTGATTCCTCTTTGAGGATATGTAGGCAAGTTAATAAATATTAAAATTTAAAATTTTGACTTTTAATTTCTAATATTAGAATTAAAATCAAGTCTTTAAAAAAATTATTTTTTAAACTCTTTTTTATCAAAAAAGAAATTCGAATTACGTGAACTTTGATTCCTTTTTAAGGATATGCATGCAAGTTAATTTCAATATTAAAAGTTAAAACTTTGAATTTTACTTTCTAATATTAAAATTAAAATCAAGTCTTTTTATTTAAGTTTTTTTTTAAGTGCGAAATATATATTAAAAAAGGAGAAAAAGATATGGGGTGGCCGAGTTCCCTACACGACCAAGAATCATCAAATGAAAAAAGCCTGGAGGGCCGAATCCCCTACACGACCAAGAGTCATCAAATGAAAAAAGTCTGGGGGGTCGAATCCCCTACACGACCAATCAAAAACTAAAAAAGTCTTCAATTGACTTTCTTTTGGATGCTTGGTAGCATTTTTTGACGATGGTTTGGGTGGCTCGTAAGGAGTAAAGAAAAGTACTGGTGGACTCGGGATCATCCTCGAAACTGGGATTATCTCGCAAGATGGTAATTCTGGCAAAGTTCACCGAGTCAGAAAAGGTGCCAACTTCAATCCCATTAGCAAGAAGGGTTTGAAGAGGGGGAGCAGCGGCCGGAACGACAACAAGAGGAGTAATGTCGAAAATCGGGCTGGATGGATGGTGGTGAAGAGTAAGGAGAGGGGAGGGGGCGGCCGAGAGGATGGCAAGAGGATTAGCCGAGGGAGTGGAAAAAAGGTTGGGTTGGGCCGAGCCAGAAGAGGGGATTGGGCTAGAACGGGCCAAGCTGCCTGGAGTGAGTCGGGCCGGGCCGGGGTGGGGTGGGCTGGGCAGGCTGCCCAGAACATGGCCGGGTCGGGCCTGGACCGGGCTGGGGTGGCGTTGTTCGGGGTCGGCCAGGCTGGACTCGCCCGAGCGGGCCGGTGGCGGGCTAGAAAGGGTCGGGATGCCCGAGCCGGGTTGGACTGTCCGGGGGGGCCAGGCCGAATTGGGAAGGGCTGGGCTGCTAGGGCTGGGACAGAGGTGGGTTTGGGGCTGTAAAAAGTTTGGGTTGGATAACGAGTGGGTTTGGGGTTGGATAAGAGGGATGGGTTGGCTGGAGTTGGGTTTTGATGGGCTTGGGAGAGTTGGGCCCCAGAAGAAATAAAGGAAACGGGCTGGGGCTGGGAAAAACGGGCTGGGAGAAGGAAAAAGAGAGGAGCCCGAAGCAGGAGTTGAAAGGAATGGAAGGGGAACCTGGGCCGAGACTGGGCCGGGCTGAACAGCAGCAAGTTTGGAAGAAAAATGAGCCGCTTTTCCAGGTCGCAATGGGCCGGGCTGGGCAGAAGGAGAATCAGCAACAGTATCAGGAAACAATTCGGCGTTCTTAACATAGCAAAATTCTTTGAGGTGGCCGAGATGTCGACAAAACGGACAATAAGGTAAGATTTTTTCGTACTCAACAACGAGCTCTTTTCTCGTCCCATCACAACAAATGGCAAATTTCCAGAGACGAGTTTCTTCTAAATTAAGACCGACACAAAACCGAGCAAAATCCCCCCGAGTTTTTTGAAGCGTCGGACCATCCGCTTTTAGAAAGTCTCCCACCATGCTGCCAATTGTTCTTAAGGATCCCAATTCGAACCATTCTAGAGGAAGATCCCAAATACGGACCCAAACCGGCACAATTGGAGGTTCGCTCTTGAAGTCGAAGTTCGGGGACCATTTAAAAATTCGCATGGGAAAACCCCCAATCTTCAACTCTCGACGCATCCATAATCACTGCAAAAAAACAGCAAATTTTTGAGGGATTTTCCGAGGGAACGGAATTCCCTCGGAAATTTCCGAGGGAAAACCGAGGGAAATAAAAATCCCTCGGTTTTTTCCGAGAAAATTACATTCCCTCGGAAATCAGGGCGCCAAATGTTCCCGCCATATTTACCGAACGAAAAATCGAGGGATGACCGACGGGAGGTTTTCCGAGGGAAGTAGTCCCTCGAAAAACCGAGGGATATTTGATTCCCTCGGTTTTATTTATTATTTTTTAAAAAAAATTAATTAAATTTCCGAGGGAATATAATTTCCCTCGTAATTATTCCGAGGGAAATTGTATTCCCTCGGAAATTTAATTAATTTTTTGTAAAAAATTAAAATTGTAAAAAATAGAAAAAATAATAAAAAATAGGATTTATTTTCGGGACGCTTAGGCGCACCCCTCCCCGTCCCGGTCGTGATTTTTTGGGTTTTGTTTCTATTTTTTACTATTTTTTGGATTTTTTTCTATTTTGTTATTTAACAAATATGCATGGTAATTTTATATGCTTCTCCTCACCGTCCGTCCAAGTTTGGACTCTTCTCTCTCCTCAAAACTGCTTCTCCACCAATCAACTCAACGTAAGTTTGTATGCTTTCATTTTCGGTTCAATATTATTGCAACTATATAGGGTTAAATTATTATTATTAGTCATGTGAAAATCACCTCAACATAAGTTTGTATTCTTTCATTTTCGGTTCAATATTATTGCAACTATATAGGGTTAAATTATTATTATTAGTCATGTGAAAATCACAAATTGCCAAAAAAATAACAAACAAAATAGCATATTTTGTATATAAATAAATAAATCTTATTTTAGCCTCTTAAATTATTAAAGATCGATTTTACTTATAATGGAATTCTAAAAAAAATCCGAAAAAATAATAAAAATAGTAAAAAATAGAAACAAAACTCGAGAAATTACGACCGGGGCGGGGAGGCGTGCGCCTCGGCGACCCGGAAATAAACCCTATTTTTTTTCTAGTTTTTTCTCTTTTTTTCTATTTATTTGGATTTTTTTTATTTTTTGCCATTTTCGAGGGAATTCAAAATCCCTCGGAATTCCGAGGGATTTTGAATTCCCTCGGAAATGTCAAAAAATAAAAAAAAATCCAAATAAATAGAAAAGAGAAAAATCGTAAAAATGAAACCGATCCTATCATCTTAGGCACGTGGGGTGGTTTTGACCCCAAATTCGATCTTAAAATACCAACGAGCATGTGCGTGCCCTCACGTGTCGTGGGGTTCGACCAACAACAAGATACGATTAATCGATGAACTCCTTCGGTTGGAAACGTGAAGCGACGTAGCGTCGTGATTTTTGATATTGGAGGAGGTGTGCGTCTCGTCGTTGTAGAACCACGGGGGTCGGACGTCGATCGTTTAGTGCGCGTTTTCTATTTTTTTTCGATTTTATATGAATAATGGGAAAAATCCGAAAAAATAGTAAAAAAATAAAAAACAAAACTCGAGAAATTACGACCGGGGCGGGGAGGGTTGCGCCTCGGCGACCCGGAAATAAACCCTATATTTTTCTAGTTTTTTCTATTTATTTGGATTTTTTTTATTTTTTGACATTTACGAAGGAATTCAAATTCCCTCGGAATTTAAAAAAAAGGAAAATACCGAGGGAATTTGTATCCCTCAGTTTTCCGAGGGACTCGTTTCCCTCGGAAAGTTTGCCCTAATTAAGCAGCGGCCAGGCCCGCTGTCTTTCTTGCGTTTTCAGAAAGAACAGAAAGAAAGAAAGAAAGAAAGAGAAAGAGAGAAAGAGAAAGAAGGGTAAGCCACTCCGCCGTGAGCCGCCGCCCGTCGCAGCTGTCCTTCACCTCGCCGCCAGGAGAGAGCTCGCCGACGTCCGAGAGCTCGCCGCCCATCGCATCACTCCGCCGTCCGACGCCTCGCCGCCGTCCGAAGCCGCCGCCGCCGTCAGGTTCATGTTCATTTATTTTTTATTTTTGTATTTTATTTATTTTAATTTTTATTTAGGGTTTTAAAAAGCTTGTCGTCCGCAGCCCGTCGCGACCGCCCGAAGCCGCCTGTCGCAGCCCGGAGACTGCCCGTCCACAGCCCGGAGACCGCCCGTCCACAGCCCACCCTGTCAAAGTATTTTTTTTTTCAGTTTTTTTTTATTTTTTATATTATTTCAGATTAATTTGTAATTATACATAGATTTGTGGTTTTAATTTATGTTTTATATTTAATTTTAGAATTAGGGTTTAATTTAGGGTTAGTTTGTAATTAGGGTTAGTTTATAATTAGGGCCAATTTAGTAATAATTAGATAATTAGGGGCCAATTTGGTAATTATTCCATAATTAGGGTTCAATTTAGGAATAATCAATTAATTAGGTGCCAATTTAGCAATAATTGCACAATTAGGGTTCAATTTTGTAATTATTACATAATTAGGGTTCAAATTAGGAATAATCAATTAATTAGGGACCAATTTAGCAATAATTACACAATTAGGGGTCAATTTAGGAATAATCAATTAATTAGGGTTCAAATTAATACTAATCAATTAATTACACAATTAGGGTTGAAATTTAGTAATTATTACATAATTAGGGTTCAAATTAGGAATAATCAATTAATTAGGGGACCAATTTAGCAATAATTACACAATTAGGGGTCAATTTAGGAATAATCAATTAATTAGGGTTCAAATTAATACTAATCAATTAATTACACAATTAGGTTCAATTTAGTAATTATTACATAATTAGGGTTCAAATTAGGAATAATCAATTAATTAGAGGCAATTTAGCAATAATTACACAATTAGGGGTCAATTTAGGAATAATCAATTAATTAGGGTTCAAATTAATACTAATCAATTAATTACACAATTAAGCTTTATAATATAGGCCTGGGTTCAACATAATATTGTATATATATATTGTTCATGCATGGGAGGCCGTGGTGATCGGCCGGGGTTTAATTTTGTTTATATATAATATTGTCATTGGTGTTGCTGGTTGTTGGTTGATTTAATATTGTCATTGGTGTTGTTGGTTGTATACCGTCGGATGTTGACGTGTGGGTGACGGCGCCGCCGGGAGGTTTTGTCCCTCCAATAGCGGGTTTTCAAATCTTATTTTTAAAAACGTGATAGGGTGTCACGGGATTTTATTTAAGTTTTCAAAATATTTTCAGAAAAATGTGACGGTGGTAATTGCTTATTTGGAACCTTGGCGAAGTGACGCGATGCATATGAATCACTTGTTTTAGAATTAATAACATATTGAAAAATTTGAAACGAAGTTTCGAATTATTCCACTTTTCCTTAGACCCGTTTGAGATTTAGTATCAAATATAGAGTTTGATACTAAATTTCGAATTGTCCCATTTTTGGACAGTTTGAGAATGTGACTTGTAGTATGGAAACTTATGTGTATGTTTTTTTTTTCTTTAGTTTTGAAATTTCGGTTTCTGCATCTCTCTGATTGTTCTCGGGTGCACTGAAATATACGTGCACTACGAGAACTGGGGGGAGATGCTGCCGAAATTTTGAATCTAAGAAAAATGCATATGTTAAGATGATACACACTATTAAAATGTCACGTTCTTGAATGGGATAGAAGCCTTACCATTATAACTCGAATTCCACATTCTTCTCGGTAATGCTTGCCGAAATTTTTGCCACCTTCCTTTAGAACACGCTTAAGACTCAAAAATTTGACAATCGTGCAATGTTAGGATGAGTTCCGATCGTAGTTGGATGTACGAGCGAATCGAAGACGGCTATTTATCCTCAAAATTCACGGATGGACTTGAGAGTTTTATTAAATTTGCACAAGCGAATTCCGCTCACAAGGACGGACAGAGACTGAAATGTCCTTGTAATCGTAGCAGATGTAGGAATAGAATCTATCTGGACGTCGATGAGATTAAGTACCACCTGGCGAAATATGGGTTCGTGCCGAATTACTATAGATGGATTTACCACGGAGAAACCCGAATCGCCACCTCTGGACATCATCAGGATTTTCATGCCGGGGGGCCCTCTTACATCCCTTCTGAAGAATCATCAAACGCGTACATTAATATGGTTCAAGATGCAGCTGGTCCCGATTTTGACGTGGTGGCCGATGTGGAAGAGTCGCCGAACGCTGAGGCTCAAAAATTTTACGACATGTTGAAAGCTGGAAATCAGCCATTGTATCCGGGGTGCGAAGCACATACTCAGTTGTCATTAGTTTCCCGTCTCATGAATTTGAAATCAGAGAATCACATGTCTCAAAAGTGTTATGATCAATTGAGTGAATTAATCAAGGAGATTGTACCGAAAGACAATCTCGTACCCGATAACTTCTACCACAGTAAGAAGTTGTTAAGGGGTATGGGATTACCGGTCGAGAAGATAGACTGCTGCAAGAATAATTGTATGATCTACTGGGGAGACGATTCGGATTTGACAAGTTGCAAATTCTGCAATGAATCTCGGTTTAAACCTGTTCCTCATGGAAAAACCAAACGACTGAAGGCTCGTGTCGCGTACAAGAAGATGTACTATTTTCCATTAACTCCTCGTCTGCAGAGGTTGTACGCATCTAATGCCACAGCGAAAGATATGAGATGGCATGCTGAACACGTGGTTGAAGACAATGTTATGCGCCACCCATCCGACTCAGAAGCTTGGAAACATTTCAACGAGACTAATCCAAGCTTTGCGGCCGAAAGTCGAAACGTGAGATTGGGTCTTTGTACAGATGGTTTTCAACCATTTGGAAGTTTTGGAGCACAATACTCATCGTGGCCCGTCATAGTCACACCCTACAACTTGCCTCCTTGGATGTGCATGAAAGAACAGTTCATGTTCCTGAGCGTTCTTGTACCAGGGGCCAAAGAATCCAAAAGACAAACTTGATGTGTTTCTGCAACCCCTAATCCATGAATTGAATCAGTTGTGGACGGTTGGGGCTCCCTCGTACGATATATCTAAGAAACAAAATTTTCAATTGCGAGCAGCCCTTATGTGGACAATCAGCGATTTCCCTGGCATTTTCTATGTTGTCCGGATGGAGTACGGCCGGTCAAAAAGCGTGTCCTTACTGTATGGAACGGTCGGACGCCTTCACTCTTAAGTGCAGTGGGAAGCAATCGTGGTTCGACAATCACCGAAAATTCCTTGAGCATGATCACCGTTTTCGAAAAGATAAACGACGATTTCGAAAAAGAAGATCTGTCGAGACTCCACCGCCGGAAGTGCGCTCAGGGATCGAAGTTTTGGCAGAAATAGAAAGCTTGGGGCTTCTAAAAGTCACTGAATTGGATGCAGCACGAGTTAACGCGCAAATATCCCGAACGTCTGGTTGGAGAAAAAGAAGCATTTTCTGGGATCTGCCATATTGGAGGACAAATCTAATTCGTCACAATTTAGATGTTATGCACATCGAAAAGAATGTGTTTGACAATGTTTTCAATACGGTGATGAATATCAAAGGGAAGACCAAGGACACGCGTAAATCTAGGGAAGAGTTGAATGAGTATTGTAATCGCCCAGAGTTGGCGCCAGATGGGTCAGGAAAGTGTCCTAAAGCATGTTACACACTTGACAAGCCGTCGAAAGCTGCCGTTTGCGATTGGGTGAAATCTCTTCGATTTCCAGATGGGTACGCATCAAATTTGGGGCGTTGCGTCGACAAGAAGGAATCTCGTCTGATCGGGATGAAGAGTCATGATTGTCATGTATTCATGCAGAGGTTGATACCAATAGCATTTCGTGAACTGCTTCCTCCGAACGTGTGGAAGGCTCTAACCGAGTTGAGTTTGTTTTTCAAAGATCTCACATCAACAGTCATTCGCACCGAAGATATGAGTCGACTTGAGCGTGACATTCCGTTAATATTGTGCCAAATGGAGCTGATCTTCCCTCCAAGTTTTTTTTACTTTTTTTCGATGAGCATCTGCCCGTTCATCTTGCGTATGAAGCGAGAATTGCTGGCCCAGTCCAGTATAGATGGATGTACCCGTTCGAGAGATATCTTCGCAAACTAAAGAACAGCGTGAAAAATAAGGCGAGTGTCGAAGGGTCGATAGCAAACGCATATCTGGTCGACGAGGCTTCAAATTTTAGTTCGTACTATTTCGAGGATCATGTTTCAACTAAAAGAACAAATATGCCTAGAAATGACGACTTTCGCAATTGTGTCGATGACGGTGATGAAATTCCCTCGGTGTTTAAAAAATGTGGAGAGGACGTTTGGTGCAAAGGGAAAAAGATTTCTAAGCGAAAAAGAATACAACGCCGCAAGGATCTACGTGTTGCTAAATTGTGTGGAGGTCGAGGAATATATTGGGTATGAATACTCATTCCAATTTATAATGTCAATTTATACATATATATATATATTATATATATAAATAATTATTTAATATTATTTAGTGACTAATACTATTTTCTCTGAATTGTGTAACGTTATATGTAGTATTTACACGAAGAGCATTCAACGTATCCACCCAAACATTAATGAAGATCGGATCAATGAAAAATTGGAAAATGAATTTGCCAATTGGTTCAAACATTATGTAAGACGTTCGATACCGAGATGCATATCATATAATTATGGTATCTATTTATATACTATATTTCCAAAATTAAAAATAATTTGTCAATGTCATAGGCTAGAGATCGTTTGAACAATGTGATCGACGAGAACATTAGGAGTCTAGCTGAGGGTCCATCAAGATGTGTGAAAACGTATAACGGATGTAAAATTAATGGTTATAGGTTTCACACATTGGAGCACGGATCTAACAAAGCAACATCGAGCAGTGGAGTATGTATTAAAGGGTCAACTATTGGGGCCAACGAATATGATTATTACGGTCGTCTCACCGAAATTGTGCAGCTCGAATACACCGGCCGAATGGAAAAAAACACACTATTGTTCAATTGCGAATGGTTCGATCCAACAAGTGCAGGCACAAAAGTCCATCCAAATTATAAGATTGTCGATATTAATCATAAGCGTAGGTTCAATCGATATGAACCTTTTGTACTTGCTTCCCAAGCTGCACAAGTATACTACTGTGTATACCCAAGTTTGAGACGAGACAAATTGGACTGGTGGGCAACGTGTAAAATCAAGGCGAGATCAAATGTCGAGTTTATCGAGCCTCTACCAGAAGAATCATTTCAAGAGGAAGTTATAGATACACGCAGTCCGATTCCACTCGACGATGTCGATTTTCAGTTCCACGACTTCAATGATAATTACGCGGAGGAACTTGGTAATAACGAGACAAATGATGATACAGAAGAAGAGTTACTTACCGATCAGGATACAGATCAAGATACGGATGAAGATGAGTTTGATGATACATTTAATAGCGAAAGTGATTAGTTTGGTTGAAATATATGTAATTTATTCTTATTGTAAAACACACTTTTTTTATAATTACTTTTTTTAATTTGGGTTTATTAATGCGTTTGGTGTCTAATATATACTGGTATTTTGTAAAATACTCGTATTATTATCTAATAAATTTATCAGATGCCGTTGCGTCGAGGATCCAGTAGCGCACGTCGATCGGATATGGGGTCGGCCCATCATTTATCTGATTTCGACACCGACTACATGGGTCTCGGTCCTGATCATCCAGCGACGCAGACCCCGACGCAGACCCGACGTCGCATACACCTTCATCAGAGACCCCGTCCGACGCGGGTACATCACGGACCCGACGACAGTTGGTCCCACCGCAGAGGGGTATGACTCAGGTTTATATTGCAGGAGCGAAGTAAGTAAATCAATGATTTTAAAATTATAATTATCATTATGATTAATTTTTACCGAGTGAAAAAAATAAAAACACAATTGAATACAGGCTGCACAGCACATCGGGGAGGGTGTCCACTCTCCTCCGTGTCATCTTTGAGAGGGATCTCCATCCCGCCGGGTGGTGCTATAAGGCGGTCCCTGAGGAGACTAAGGCGTTCTGGTGGGAGATGTTTAAGGTAATTATTATTTTGTGTCCACATTTGTTAGTATTTACCGTAAAAACACAATCATATGTTTGAGTTGAATTGTAATTAATGTTTTATTTTTGCAGGAGGTTTGTTATTGGGATCCGGCGGTGTATAGTGAGAAAGACATACGGAATGTATTTTTTCCGATGATCGGGGACCTTTACGGGAAGAAGCTTAACGAGTATAGGCAGCATATTGCCTCCCATGCTGGTGGTCGGCCGGAGTGCCTGACCGAGGAGGTCTATAGGTAAACGATTCTGTTATGTGTTTTTTTTATTAAATTAGAATTTTTTATTTATAACATATGAATTATATCGTATCTTATATATCATCCATTTCAACTAGGGCTTGGAAGATTGAGTGGGATAAGCCTGAGAACAAGAAGAAATCCGAGCAGTGCAGCAAGAATAGGAAGAGCGAGCCTGCTGGACCGGGGACTGGGATGTCGAAGCACACGGGGGTGCTAGATCTACCATCGACTATGCCTTGGATATAGTAAGTAACGGCTATTTATAATATAATAATATATTATTTATTTTTTAATTTTAATGTTAATTATTTGAAAATTCTATTTGAATACAGGAGCGGGAGACGGGTTCGCCGGCTACGTGCTACGATCTTTTTAAACGTACGCACCAGAAGAAAGACGGCGCGTGGATCGACAGGAGATCTGCTAATATTAACGTGAGTCTCTTTTTTATTTTTAACTTATTCTTTGATTTTAACGTAAAATTTTAATAACGAGTTGTATTTCAGGAGGAGTACGAGAGACATCTGACCCAGGAGCAAGGAGCGTGCGTCTTCCCAGGAGGAGAGTAACGAGGTTGACCAGGACCAGGTTTTTCTCGGCGTCGCCGGTGTGAAGAAGGGACGGCTTTACGGCACCGGCGCGTATGGGAAGATAGTGGCTGCTGCGAAGGGTTTACTGAAGGGCGACTCTTCCACCTCCTCCTCATCCCAGGCTGATAGAAGACAGATCAGAGAGCTCGAGGCGCAGGTCGAGGCTCAGAGGGCGCAGCTTGAGGCGTTGCAGCAGCAGGCAGCCGAGGAAAGGCGACAGCGTGCGGAGGAGCGCCGGCAGCAGGAGGAATTTCAGGCGCGGACGAACGCCCAGATGGCTGAGATGTACGCTCGTTTCCAGCAGCAGTTCCCCGCTCCCTATCAGCAGCAGCAGCAGTTTCCCCCTCCCCATCCATAGAACACTTTTATTTATGTAATAAACTTTGTTACTGTTTCGATCGAACGCTTGTAATTCATAAATTTTCAAATATTTTTTTTATTATAATTGATTTATTTTTTTTGACTTTTCTTTAATTGCTTTTTTCAATTTTTTGGGAATTTTAATAATTAAATAAAAATTAAAATTAAAACAAAAATTGAAAATTAATAAAAAAAAATAAAAAATAAAAAATACCGAGGGAAACTTCCCTCGAAATTTTGAAAAATCCGAGGGAATGGGACTCCTCCCCTCGGATTTCCGAGGGAAATATTTTCCCTCGGATTTTTTCAATTTTCGAGGGAATATAATCCCTCAGAATACCGAGGGAATGGAAATCCCTCGGATTTCCGAGGGAAATATTTTCCCTCGGATTTTTTCAATTTCCGAGGGAATGGAAATCCCTCGGAATTCCGAGGGATTTTATTCCCTCGGAAATTGAAGTATTCCGAGGGAAATGTTCACTCGGATTTCCCTCGGATTGTCCGTTAATTGTTTCGAGGGAAACAATCCCTCGGAATTCCCTCGATTTTGTAATTTCGAGGGATTTATTTCCCTCGAAACTGATTTTCGAGGAAGGTTTTTCCGAGGGAATATTTCCCTCGGTTTAACCAAAACCGAGGGATTTTTCCTTAATTTCGAGGGAAAAATTCCTCGGAAATACTGAGTTTTTTTGTCGTGAATTCCATACACCACCGTTCACCAATGCCACTAATGACGACGTGCCGAGAATTTATGTAAGTTAACTTGCAGCCCACACAACCAATTTTTGCAAGGTACGAGCGAAGTACTTGATTTTTCGGTTTTTCGAAGGAGAATTTACCGACAACAGCGTGTTCGAAATCTGTCGAGGCTTGCAAGCGTTCCGGGACAGAAAAAACGACCTCCGGAATGTCGAGGGACTTGTTGATCATATATCTTCTATCTTTTTAATTAAAAAATAATTTTTTAAATTTTATTTAAGTTTATCATTTACTTTCTATCTCCTTTTTTCATTCATTTTCTAAAAATCGAAAAAGTTTAAAACAAAATGAAAAGAAGAAAAAATGCCGATTAAAAAAACGGCGGTTTTAAACCGAACCAAAAACCGGCCAAAATCGAAATTGATTCTCTGTCGTGTCGGTTTCAGTTAGGGGGTGACCAATTTTTTTAAACAGCGCTTAAACAATCAGTCGGTTATAACCGAAATGACATATCTAATATCGTGGTGTGTAGTGTATTACCACATAATCATTGGACACAATTAAAGATATTAATATCATTATTATTCTATATGTGATAGTTCATGTACACAAAATGGAGGTTAAAACATGGTATTACATACTCATTCTCTATAAGTTTTAGTTTTTTTATTTTTAATTGGGATAATTTATTTTTGTCCCCCAATGTATGCAGTTTTTTTCACTTTGCCCCCCAAAATATTTTTTGTTCCACTTTACCCCTTGATGTACATAATTTTCGACGTTGCCCCCAAACTTTATTTACGGAGGAATATTCCTTCTAAATTCAATCGACGGGCAGTTGGGGGGCAAAGTGAAAGAATCTTATAATTCGGGGGGTAAAGTGCAAAAAATCTTATAATTTGGGGGGCAAATTAAAATAATATAAATATTAAAATTATGTTTTAAAATTTTATATTTGTAAAAGATATATAATTTTTATCTTATACTCACACACACAAAGTTGTCAATACAATTCCAATTTTAAAAAAAATCCATAAATTTTTAATTAATATTTATAATTTTCTAAATATAAATATTGTCAATACATCTTTTATATTATTAATTATTAAACACATGACTAAGTATTATGTAAATTATTATGATACGAAAAATAAAATTATCATTCAATATTATTATTTGTATAAAAAGTGTGATTAAATACTATATTAATCATGAGTATATTAATTATTATACAAGATTATAATTATCGAATGATTAATATAATTAAGTCTCATAATATCAAGATTTTAATTATATTAATCATTCGATAATTATAACCTTATATAATAATGTACTCATGATTAATATAGTATTTAATCACACTTTTTATACAAATAATAATATCGAAAGATAATTTTATTTTCCGTATCATAATATTATATTGCATATACGAAATACACCTTTATTTTATTTTGTTCAATCATAATACATAATAATATATTATTATGTTACTTAGCCTAATAATTTACATAATACTTAGTCATGTGTTTCATATTTAATAATATAAAAAATGTATTGACAATATTTATATTTAGAAAATTATAAATATTAATTGAAAATTTATGGGGGTTTTTTATAATTGGAATTGTATTGACAACTTTGTGTGTGTGTGATTATAAGATAAAAATTATATATCTTTTTCAAAAATAAAATTTTAATATTTATATTATTTTTATTTGCCCCCCAAACTATAAGATTTTTTGCACTTTACCCACAAACTATAAGATTCTTTCACTTTTTCCCCCAACTACCCGTCGATGGGATCTAGAAGGAATATTCCGCCGGAAATAAAGTTTTGGGGGGAAACGTGGAAATTTATTGTACATCAGGGGGCGAAGTGGAACAAAAAATACTTTGGGGGGCAAAGTGAAAAAAATTGCACACATTGGGGGGTAAAGAAAATTATTTCTAATTAATTAAAAACCATTTGACTATTTTATTGCCTTGACGGATAATAACAATTATTGTATTATATTATTGGGAACTTCTACGGTGCCGTGAAGGTACCATACTTCACTTAATGAAAACCATTAGATCAAAAGTTGGTTATAAATTATTGTAAATCAATGGATATAAATACAGGAGGGGTGAGGAGCATGATGCATTCACGACATCGGAGTCATTTTCTATATTAGTAGTCATCAATAGCTTTCTCCATCAAGTTATATCTAATTTGATGAGAATAGAATCAAGGAACATTCGTTCACATTTCATAAGACACAATTCTGTACTCATTATTTGCAAAATAATAAGCTGACTTTTTATTTCCTGTTTAAAAAATATATCAGCGGCCTATAGTTTTCTCAAGCCAAATTACAAACAAACAATCTAAGAAGTCTTTTTGCTTTACGAGATATAAATAAATATATATAACATCGTTTTATTACATTTACTTGTACACGAGAATATTAGTAGTTTGTGAAGTTTTGAGAAAGGATGTGATATCTATGAAAAATGCTACGGTACATTTAGATTTTTTATGGGTACTATACTCTCAATCTTTTAACCAATATCGTGTTGTCACATTATTTATTAAATATACACTTGGATGCACACTATCTATACCCATACTTAAAACAAACTCAAAAAGAAAAAAAAGAAAAAAAAAAAGAAAAGAAAAAAAAAAAAACCGCCACCATTAAAAAACAAATTGCTACCAATTAATCTAAAAAAATCTGCTACCAATTTATCCAAATCGTTAATGTTGTAATTAGTTTTTTTAGTTGTAATCTCAATGATATGAATTACCTCTCTCTTAAAAAAAATAATTACTCTTTATTAATTCTGAATTTTTTAGTATAAATTTTTTATTTTTATTCAGAATAATAATTACTCTTTATTAATCTTAAATTCTTTAGTATGAAAATTTTCAGAGACTCATATACTATTAAATAAAATAATAAATAATATCTTATTTCTCGAACTGTTCCTTTTTAATAACGAAAATATTTTTTGTTAATTATGTGAGAAATTAAATAATATTAAATATTTTAGTGTCAAAGAATAATATTTTTTAGAAAAGCTATAAAAGAGTAAAAATTAAAAAAAATATATTGTAAGAAAACAAAGAAAAATAGGGAACGAGAATGAGATGAAATTGGATCGGTTCTAATCATCACATTAAAATAACTAAAATATGAAATGAAAAACTAATAAAAGTCAATCTTGTTTAATTTATAAATTAATAATGCTTTTAAATTTATATTATTATAAAATTACACATTATATTATTCAAAATATTTAATTACATACAATTTGAGTTTTTTTTAAACATTATCTATAATATTAGTTGAAATAAAAAATAACAATAATATGGCGTTATTACAAGGAAAGAAATTGGCGTTTGCAATGCCAAATATGGCGTTCTACTGTTCTAAAATAATTTAAAATAGCGCAACACGTAACAAAGAAGAATTTATTTAGGTGTTGAATGCTATTTTTCCGCAAAGTATTGTGATAAAACTTGCCTATTCTAGTCCATATATTAATATTGTGGTGTTACATTCAATCCAATGGTCATTATCAAATTTTAACATCTAAGGTAAAAAATAATGTGGAGGAATGATACCCATAGGGGCACTGTAGAGACTCCCGATATCTATATTGGACCGAGAATATTAATAGTTTGTGGAATTTTGAGAAAGGATGTGATATCTATGTTGGACCGAGGCTATTCATAACTTGAGAGTAATTTCTCATCGCTATCTGGTAATACTGTTAAATTTTGGTGTGTTGTTAGAGTACATTAAATTAAATAATCTCTTTATATCTCAATCATTTTAGAAATAATAAATAAGGATCGATCCAATAGAAAGCGATAAATTATATGTACGTAATCAACATGATTAATTAAATATATAATGAGGGGTTGAAAAGATTTAATCTACAACTAATAATAATTAAACTAAAGCAATTAAATTAAGAAAATATAATAAAACATAAGTATTCTAAATTGAGAAGAATTCCGATTCTTAGACTAACTCCAACAGTCTGTCTATCAAACTCCCTAAATCTCACTCCCTAAATTAATTCTCTCTATTATTTCCCTATCCCATTTTATTTTATCAGACTCCGTACTTATATCAACTCCATATTTTAGGGACTCCCTATTTTAATTTTACTCCAACAAACTCCTTATTTATAAATATTTAATCATATATATAATAAAGTAATATGGAGGCAATTTAAATAAAAGTAGAAAGAAAATAATAGGGAGCCAAAGTTGCTCCCTACTTGTAGAAAACTCAAGTAATAAAATAGGGAGCTCCCTATTTTAGGGAGGCCTTGTAGGGAACCTGTTGGAGCTATATTAATGTATTTACCTCCTTATAATAGTTAAGGAGCCATTATAGGGAGGCTGTTTGAGATAGTCTTAGTTTCATCCACTCAATTCAATTTTAATTTAATGTAACACTAAACTCTCCCCTAATCCCTTGAATTCTTGTTCTGAAACCTACAACAAGCTATGTTGACTCCTATTTCTTAATTTTATTCAATTAATACAAGCTCTTCAATCTAACCTATCTAGACGAGTGATTTTATAACAAGCTCTTTAAATCTATAACGTTAAAAACTAAATCGATGATATAGATAAGATATTGAGTTCATAAGCTCGACCTATGAGACATATAATTTATGTTATCCAATTGATCAGGCTCAATCGTCGCTACTTGTAAATTAGACTTGCAACAATTACGGATTACGAATCCTATTCTAGCATAAATCATATAAAACCCTAATCTAGTTGACCAAATTAAGATCAAGAAATCATATAAATAAAACAATAAATTCATAACATAAAAATACCCAAGAGAGTCGAGTAGAGACTACGTTACGGAGTTTAAATCATAATTTCATCAAATAAGTTTCAAACATAATCAAAAAAAAAAAAAAAACTATCCAAACATATTAACTTCAAACTTTAAAGAATAAATAATAGAGACCAACTTAATTTCATTGATAGCGAATGACGTATAAATATAATGGAGTATCGAGCTAGTTGGGTCGGCCCATAGTTACAACAACCCTATATACAAAATTAATAACGAATGTAAATTGATAAACTATCCATGTTCATTTTTCTTGGTGATCAAGTCAGTGTCTCGTGGAATATTTCCAACAGGCCCCCGCAAGATGGAGGATCAATTAGAGACGACAATCTAGGAACGTAGTAGGCAAAACTTGGAGACAGGAAGAGATTTGGTGAGTACATACATCAGCAAGTTGATCATGGGTGGGAATGTAAGAGACACGAAAAGAGTTGTAAGCATCATGAGTATGAACAAAGTGATAGTCAACGACTATATATTCCATGCGGGAGTGGAAGACAGGATTAGCGGACAAGTAGGTGGCGTTAAGATTGTCACAAAAAAGAGTAGGTGTAGACGAATTACTTTGGGTTTTTCTGATGAGATGAAACAAATCATAAGTTTCGAGTGTTTTAAGGTTTAGATATGGCATTCTTGTACGTTTATTAGTATTATATCTATTTTTATCCAAATATTTCATATCTTAACAAAGAGCCTACATTAAAACCTTTAAAATGCCCTATTTGATTCGAAAATCACATGTACTTGCATTGTGCACGGTGTAGATCGTATGCACATCCTTATACACGAGTGATATTGCATATATTGTGAGGTCGTGAACAACTTTATTTTTAAATTTGTTAAAGCTCGTTCGGAGTTTGAAGGATTTATGAGGCTCGTGTGTTCGGATTCTTTATTTTTGTTAAGAGATCATAATTTTCTTGTAAATGGTATCTTTGATTTTTGATTTCCTTAAATGGGTGATGGATTAGATGCATTGGTCGAAACTACCAATGATTAAGTTTGGGGAGTTGATTAACACGATTGATAATCATAACTTCATGCATATTTTAGTAGTTTATATGTGTTTAATTTAGAGTTATTTGTGTGTCTTTTGGTAGTTATTGTGATGTTTCTTGTTCTTTTCACTTTTGGTTTGTATTTGTGTAGGAGCGTTGAAGAGGAGCGAGTTTGGGTGAATTTAGAGGACAATGATAGTTGTGTATACAAGAGAACGAGTTAAGGGGATGAAATAGGAAGTAAAAAGGTGCAAACGGAGCTAAAATACCAAGAAATAAAGGAAAACATGTCTTGGGCGTGTTTTAAAACACGCCCATGTTTCATAGCGCAAAGGAAAACTAAAAAAGAGGAGGACAAGGGAAAATATGACCTGGTCGTGTTTTTAAACATGGCCGTGTTTTTTACCGGATGGCTAATTTTGGAAAATATGGTCAGGCCGTGTTTTCGTCCTGCTGACCATGTTTCTGACCGAATAGTGCGATTTTATAGTTGTGGGGCCCGTTTTCTTTATTTTTCGAAGGACTATTAGGAGAAAACACCTGGGGAACTATAAATAAGAGCTCTATGATGTTTTTTAATATAATTCTGGAGGTTATAAGATTGCAACAACAAGCAAGAAAAGTAGAAGAAGTTCTTGAAAAAACCCTCACAAATACTTCGAAACTCGCTAGGGAAGTAATTTTATCTTTGATTTGAAAACTAAAACTTGTAAACATGATTTCTCCTTTTTTGGTTTTATCTTCTTACACTTTTCTTAATTTCAATTCAAGCATGAACTAAACTTTCTATGTGTTTGGATTGAGATGAACCCTAAATTAACTTGTGATTGGGTATTGGTTGATATATTGTTTTACGATTTCATTCAATTTGCTTGTGCTTTTTACCAATTTTCTCAACTCGATAATTCTGGTTTATTGATTTGGGTTTGTTCTTTACTTTTAATCAAACGAGGTGAAGTGGAGTAAGAACACACTTAAGTAGAAGGAGTTGCATGCAATCCTAGATATAAGACGACATCAATCCACTGGAATAGGGTGAAACCTAATGGGAAAATTCAATTACTCGTATTGCTATCTTGAGAGGTTTTAATTAGGAAGAGATCCCGGTTAATCAACTTGAGGTTAGGATTAACTCACTCGAAACTCGAGGTTTTAATTAAAATAGAGAATCTCTACGGTCTTTGAAAGCGTGAAATAATATGCGGGTTTAGTAGTACTTAAGGGATTATGATGATTTATTTGGAAACAATTACAAGGTGAGTTTAGGGGGATTCTACATTCAAACACATTCTTCTCACATATTCATTTTTCAAAAACAACTTATAGCTTTTCGCTTGTTTAATCACTTGTTTAGTTTATTTACATATATTTAGTTAAATAGGTTATTAAACAACCTGTTATTCGATATATTAAATAATAAAAAGATGGTTAGTACCAATAATTACAATCCTCGTGGGAATGATATCCGGTGTTCTAAAGCTATACACTATAAATGACTGGTGCACTTGCCGAGACTCTATGGAGTAGCTTTTTAGTCATCATTTTTAAATGCATATTAGAGCTTATTTTTTGAGGTTTTGGTTATATATTGTGTGTGCATAAACAACATGATCTAATTATATTTAGTGCATTTGGATATTGTTACGTGTTTTGCTCGTTTTATAGGTTATTCACTGAATATTTAACATAATTGAGATGTCAAGATCTTAAAGATAAGTGAATTTTAAATTTTTTACAAGGTTTTTAGACCATGAAGAGGGTAAAGAATCACGTTGAGAAAACCCATAAGTCAAGTATGCAAGAAAAAAGAGCAAACGGACAAAATTTAAAAAAAATCGAGAAGTTTTACAACACATGAATACCAAAATGCTCATACTCTGACATAAATTAGAATATGAATTATGTAACATATGGTTAGAAAGATAATTGAGTTGGTTTTATAATACTTTTTACGATTTATCATTCGTAGTAATATCGAGAGAGTTATGATGAAAACCGCACGAAAGGCCCAGAAAACGTTACAAAGACACTATTTTTAGACTTCATGGGGAAGATTAGAATTGAACTTATAAAATAAAGACTGAAAAACCACCCCAATACATTAGAAAATGGTGGAGAAACACATAGAGAGTGATTAAGAGCAAGATTGAGAGAATCGAATCAAGTTTGGGAAGGAAAACACGAAAATGAAGATCAAAGGATCCAATCCATACAGTTGTTCTATCTTTTTTTCAGTTTCATGAAGTGTTCGATGAATTATCTAGATAAATATTTAATTATGTGTAACTAATTTCATTATATTATGAGGTTTGGAAATAATGAATAATTGATATTTTGACATTTCTTTCAATCAAGTATGATCCTTTTGTTGTTTTGTGGTCGTAATTCATTGTTCCATAATTTATTGACAATCTCTTATATTTGATAGTTGTAATTGCTTTACAACCTTTTATAACTAATAGGTTCGATAGATTGATTCTGGCGAGGAAACTTATCAATAGGCTTTCAAATACGAAACACTCTAATCACTAAGATCGAGAGATTTGAAATTAATATTGAAGTCTTTCAAATCTTTAAAAAAACAATTGTAGTTCTAAGTGTCCATTCAAATAGTTTAATCATTTCGGGAGAAGTTTTAAAGTACAATTGTGATTGGCTTATAGTGAATTGAATCATAAACAATGTTTGGTTGATTGAAAAGAATTTACATTAAGAGTTCATTGACCCTCAAACTCCGCAATATTCCATCATCATTTGATTTCTCAAATATTTGCTATTTTTCTTATTCTTAGTTAGTTGTGATATTTGTTTATATGTTTGTTTATTTTATAATCGGTGTTGGCAACGACAAATCATCATTTCTATTAGTTTAAATAACACTAAATTATATATATTATATTATTTGTCGATTTATAAATCGAATAGCTTAATTTTACTAATAAAAAATAAAAATTCACTAGTTGACTAGAGTTGGAGCTTGAGCTCAAAATCAATAAAAAGATTTTAGAGTTCATTAAGAATAATCGAGCTACTTTAGAAAAAGTTGGTATTTTTATGCCTCGAATACTAGCACACGTTAATTTGAACGAAATCAACGACCTTCTGAGGAGCTCTTATTTCCATAATCATAAAATAAAGGATGCTTGTAGCCTTAGTAGTCTCTTGAAAGAGTTAGCAAATAGGGTGCAGGCTGCTAGGTATGAAGATTTCATAATCAGGATCGCGTCCGCATACGATGGTTATGTCTTTGGCAAACTAATTAATCTACGTATTATTTTGTCACATGCTATTTGGGGCCGCTTTATGATAATGAAACCAACCAGATAGAACCCCCCACCCCCAAAAAAACGGATCCTCGGTCCGCAACTATAGAAGGACCTGAATTTGGCCATGTTCCTAGTATTTGTCTACATGTTTTTCAAGGTAAAGTCGACCGTCAACATTACAACTTATGATTTTTACATTATTTTCCATGTTTAACCGAAAAAGGTTGGAAACCAATTTTTTGAGAATAATTAAAAAAGAACGGGGCATTTATTCACATGATTCTTTTGGTTTATCACCAATTGTTGCCAATGGAGCAAAAACCAGACGTTGCTCGACTAGTCGTAAATGTGTAATAATCATCAAAGAGATGATACCAATTGCCCTTGGAGAGGATTTGTTAGCAAATAAGGTAGAATTTTCTTTTTCATTCACCAATTTTTTCCAAATTGAAATTAAGAATAATTATAGAAAATGTCTATGGTGCATGTATTTCGTAAAATGATAATGATTATAACTAAGTGAAAAATAATATAGTCCCAATGCTATAGAACCTGCACTAATTATAATAGCCACCTTTGAGGTTTTAATAACAAAAATAATTATTTCATCTTTTCATATTACAAATAGCCCCTTTAAATTTGTAATTTAATCATATTAACCATTCAAAGGTGCAATCCGTAAGAAATGTAGGTCAAGCCATTTTGTAATTTAGAATAATAATTAGATTATTTTGAAATTATGTTAACCTTGTTTTTATATTCATCACATAATAGCACTTTCGTTCCCACTAAATGTTTTTTTGCACTAAAAGTGCAAGTCCGACAAACCTATGTTTTATAATTTTCTTTTCTGAGATTTTCAAAATTTAACTAGATTTTTGTGTTTTATTTTTTGTAATTACCCCAAATCTCAAACGCATTTTCTGTAATTAACTGATTTCTGTCAACCGTTTTCCTGCGCTTCCGCATCGATAATTTCTCTGGTTCTAACTACTACCAGCATGGTGTGACTCAAAAGAATTAGAAATGTTTGCGAATAGAAGCTAAAAATTAAATAAATTATAAGTGAGTGGTGAATAAAAGCCAAAACCAGAAGGATTAAAAAAACTAAAAAAAAAAAAACCTAAGTTCGGTCGAATTCAAAAAAGTTCTCACTTATATTAGAAAACTTTGGATACATTATACATGTCCACACTTAAGGTACACTTTTGTAAGACAAAAATTTGTGAGGGAGAATTTGTAAATTTAAAAGATGGCTAAGTTCTTTTGTGGTTAGAGTAAACTTCAGGAATAATTTTGTAATTAATCCTTTATTGATGAAAAATTTGAGGCAAAAGCACGTGTTTTTCAACATTTGAATTGATTTCAACTGCAAGGGAATTCATTGCGAGAAAAATTAAGGTGATTATGAGAAATTTTTGAAAAAACTAGAAGATAAATAATGCTAACCAAAAGATAAATAATGCTAACCAATTTCTTTGAAAAAGTAACAAAATTTCTAGGGCGAATTTGTAATTATACAATATTTTTAAGAATATGGCTTTTTGATCTTATTCTATTCATTCTTGTTTTATTGAATCCTAATCATCAATTTTTAAAATTGTCATTGAATGTTTTCATCCCGGATGTTCCAGATACTAAGAAATATACATCTGACCCATCCGAGGAGAAAATTGATATAGGGTGCTGCATTCATCCCTAAAGGCATTGTCAGTGCCGGTGAGTCAAACTTCAGCCCCATGACATGAGGATATCATAAAAAAATCATTTTATTATATAAATTATTTTTTAAAAATCAAAGAAAATGTCTTAAAACATCTTTTTTGCTTTTCTTTTTGTTTCTATATTCAAGGCTTATTTATTCCAGTCACCAAACAAAATAATCTTATGGTGTAAAATATTTGATGCACTCAGAATGAAAAGGACTTTATAATATCAAGGATCGGACTCAATTAGACTGATCTCATAAAATCTATCTCCTCACAGTGCCTATAAAAACGAAATTCACAGAAATCCGGAATTTTAAAAATTAAAGAAAAGATAAATAAAAAACAGAGGTGGCAATCCATCAGAAAATAGGATTATTAAACATCAACGGTAGCAGTGATGCGAACCTCAGACGACCGTCGTGAGATATTCTAATCCGAAATCATCATTTGGCGCTTGTTAAGCTCCAATAATAAGTAAATACAGGAAAAATCAAATCCATATACTAATACAGACCAATATATATATAAATATGGACAATCGGAAAAAGATCTGCAAATGCTCTAGAGTATAGACATCGATTCGCTTACACGATATGAAGGCAAAACACAGGCTTTTAAAGGGCGAGCGGTTGTAAAACTAGGGTTTTCAATTTTCTTGCGTTAAAGCCCTTTTTGCCCTCCTCGGTTAGGGGATGTAAACCAATGGAGCCGCATATGCTATGGGGAGGCGTGTAAATCTAAGTAGACTGGCCGAGTTAAAATATGGTATAAATATTTCTTCTTTAATTAATTAAAAAAATCCATCCATCTTAATTTAACAGCACATTTTTTATTTCATCATAATTAATAAAATTTAATTAAAATAATAAATTTTAGATATTTTTTTAAATATACATTTACTAGTTTAACAACCGCGTATTATACGGGGTTTATAAAAAACTAAATATGAAAAATAGTTGTGAAAATTATAAAATTTAAAATTTAAAATTTAAAATTTAAAAGATGTGTTATCAACCCGTGCCCTGTTCAGTTTATTAATTATTATAATTACTGATTAATATTATATTTTAATGTTTAGATTAGATTCGTTAATAATTATATTTTCATACTTATCAAAATTCAAAAGATGTCACATTTTCAACCCATCTCTAGTCTATATTAATTAATTATTATTAACTCATTTTATATTTTTATGTTTAGATTAATTTTATTAATAATTATAGTTACATACTTTGAAAATTCAAAAGGTGTCATACTCTTAAACCTTCTCGCATGGTGTCATTGTCTAATAAATATTAATTAATTATTATTATATAATTATTATTTTTATATTTAGATTGAATTCGTTACAAATATTTAGTTACATACTTCAGTTATTGCAAATATATCATAATTTACCTATACCGAATATTTATAATTTAAAAAATAAATTATTTCAAATTTTATTATAAATATAATTTATTTAATTATTTCCAGAAATAAGTTTATTTTTTTGTAATTAGAACTATTTCATATGTAATTTATCTTTTAATTAACATAATTAATTTAGATTTTTTTCTACTAACTATATATGACTGATTTATATATTTATATTAGAAGTATAAAAGAAAATTATTGAATTAGATAAAGTATAATAAAAGAAAACTATTAATTTAGGCTAAATATAATAAAAAGAAAATATTGAATTAGGTAAGATACAATGAACGAAAAATACAAAATTAGGTATATATTAGGCTCGGATGACACATAAACAACCGAAGCACCAAGTATTTTTATTATCCAAGCGAAGCATACAAAGCAAACACATAGATTAGAAGAATTTTGCATTAATATATACTTATTTAACACTCGTGTATCACGGGACTTATCAAGAGATAAATATAAAAAATATTTGTGATAATTACTTAATTCTAAATCTAAAATAAAAAATTAAAATAATGTATTCTCAACCCGTGCATTGTACATGTCTAGTCTATTATTAATTATTATAAATATTAAGTAAATTTGTATTTGATGTTTAAATTAAATTCATTAATAATCCTAGTTACATACTTACAGAAATTCAAAAGGCGTCACATTCTAAACCCGTATCTAATATCTATTTATTAATAATTATTATTAAATTATTTTATATATTAATGTTTAGAATAATTCGTTAATAATTAATAGTTACATACTTTGAGATATTCAAAAGATGTTATATTCTCAACCCGTGTCGTTTTGTACTGATGTCTAATCAATATTTATTAATTATTAGTATATAATTTAATATTTTTTTTATTTTAGATTGAATACATTACTAATGTTTAGTTACATACTTAGATTATTGTAAATAACTCATATTTTACCTATATAGAATATTAGAAACTCCAAAAATAAAATTATTTTATCAATAAAACTTATTAAATTATTTTCATAATAAAGTTGTTGTTTTTTTGTGTAATTAAAATTATTTCATATGTAGTTTGTATTTTAATTAAAATAACTAATTTAGATCTTATCTATTAGTTATATATGACTTTTTATATTTTTATATTAGGAGAATCAAATAAAAGTATTGAATAAGAAAAATAATAATAAAAGAAATTAAATTAGGTAAGATACAATAAAAAGAGAAGTATTAAATTAGGTAAATATTAGGCTCGGGTGACTCATAAGCAAACGAAGCACTAGAATTTTTTATTTATCAAACGAAGCAAACGAATCAGACACATAGGTTAAGGGGATTTTGCATTAATATATAGGGGTGATGTTAAAAGACAAAAATAAATAAAAAGATATTACTGTTAATATTACTAGGACCAAATAGCAAAAGAAAAAAACTTTTTTTCAATTCTAAAAAAAAAACTCTTCTCAATAAAATTTAGTTGATGTATATATACATTAGATAAAAAAGAATTCATACACTTTACCTTCCAAACTTTACGAATTTTGTACTTAACCTCCTGAACTCCCGTTTCTTGTAGAAATTCTGGCCGGAGCTCACTCGTGTGACATGCACGCTTACATATAAGAGGTAAAACTGACTTTTCATCCCCTCCTTATGACTCCTACTTAAATTAATGGCACGTGAGCACTTGTGTGACCAGTTAAAATATTGCTCACATTAATATATTTATACACATAGGATTTGGAACCTACATAGTGCTCACGTGCCATTGTTTTAAGCGGGAGTCATGAATAGAAGATGAAAAGTCAATTTTACCTCTTATATGTTAGCGTGCGTGTCACACGAGTGAGCTCCGACCAGAATTTTCACAAAAAATGAGAGTTCGGGATGTTAAGTGCAAAATGCGTACAGTTTAGGAGGTAAAGTGTACGGAACAAAAGTTTAGGAGGTAAAGTGTCAAATTTGGCATAGTTTAGGATGTAAACAAAAATTCTCTATACATTATATAGGCAGGGTCATCCCTAAGTATAGGCCTAGAGGGCCTGGGCCTAGGGGCCCAAATATATATATATATATATATATATATATATATATATATATATATATATATATATATATATACTATCATTTGCTCATTGTGCTGAGTAAGAAAGTTATCTTCGATATATATATATATATATATATATATATATATATATATATATAAGAGAAAAAATGATGATTCAAATATTAAAATGTAAAAAAAAAAATCATTTTTTTTCGTGAAAGTTGAAATCCCAATTATTTATATTGTACTTTCATCTTTTGAAATTTGATTTTTCGTGTTTTTTATTTCAATTTCAAATTATTTTCATCTTAGTTTTTTCAAAATTTTTTAAATTATACTTTTAAATCATTCTAAACAACTTTTGATATTCATAAATATGGAAATAAGTAATTAACATTAATAAGATTATATTATGTGTTTTTTTTATTCAAATGCATAAATAGTTAAATAATCTTGTCATTTGTTATAGGATTCAGTCATTCTTTTTAAAGAGATATGATGGGTCACATTTTGCTTCAAAAAATACGAGAAAATTGATGTTTGAGTTTAAGATACTTTCGGTATTATTTACGGAAGTGCCAAATTTTTTTTCTTTATTTTTTAAAATTGAATTCAAATTGAGCCCCGATAATAATTTTGCCTAGAGCCCCCGGGAAGTCAGGGCCGCCTGTATATAGGGGCAAATAAATGTATTCATACACGGTTTCAAATATTAAGACTTTTTGGTTAGTGATTTAGGATGATTTGGAAAGTTTTGAAGGGAATGGTGATTGGGAGAATTTTTTTTTAATGTGTATATTATTAATAAAAATATAAGAAACGTGAAAGTAGTATTTTTTTTAAGGTGGTTGAGAGAAGTTTGGGGGGATAAACTTCATCCAAATGCTAACCAATCAGAAAGCCTAACAAATTGAGCTCATATGAGCTTTGAGCGTTCTGATGACACGTAAGTTTAGAGAAAATAAATTTATGAAATATATATTAGTTGTATTTTTATTTGATATTGGGTATTCAATTCAAAAATAAATAAAACATGTAATTATTGAAATATTATATTACTATATATCACTTTACATGACCACTAGTTCAAATTCCTTGACCGTGGGAAATATAGGTTTGGAATTTTGACGGACCAATCAAATCGCGTTGTTCAATCAATAAATCACGATAAGAATTATCATCGTACGCCTACAAATATGGGACATCCTTCATCAATTGAATTGCGAGTTAAATGGGAGAATTTTAAGTCCTCCTTTGTACTCAACTTTTCAAATTCAAAGCCCTCTTGAGTGCGGGTTCAAGCCAAGGCGAAATTCAAGGTCTTGTCAATCGTGGGTTCAAGTCAATAAATAACGTTTAATTCAATGTTAAGAAATCCAACCTTCAAATTAAAGTTATCGAAGGCCATATACATATTTGAGGAAGATCGAGAACTAAATCCACCAAGAATCTATTTAACAAAAGTCACAATGTTTAATATGGGTACAAGTCATTCGACTCTCAAATTAACTTTAAACGAATCCAATATCAAGCCCGAAGAAGATCAAACCGAAGATTTCCTCTTCAAAGTTTCGAATTTTAAGTCAATAGTTTATTGAAAAGAAGAATGAGAGATGAATATATATCGTAACCTACATTTTCCGAATAAATTAAAACTATACAGTGTTTTATATTTTCACATAATTTTATTATTATACATTCGATCTCGATTCAAATATTAAGTAGCTTAGTTCGCTTTTTATTCCTTGGATTTGTGGAATTTCTATATACCCTTCTGGGTACTAGTGTGCCTAATCCAATTACAGCACACTACAATTTGAACCAATATATTATTTTTCAAATTTAAATGTTTTTTTATTCAACCTCATAAAATTATATATGTTTGTAGTTTTTAATTGAGTTAAACTCGAACCAGCTTTAATAAAGATGACTATAAATTGAGTTATGTTGTGAGTGAGTATACTCTCTAGTTGGTATCGTCCAGACTTCGAATATGACTTTATCCTTTTAAATTTCAAGGTCAGAAGGTCACCTACTATGAAATAATCTTGTTGTAACCTTCTTAGTCAGTATTGTTTAGATTTAACGCGTAACTTTACTTTGAGTGTGTCGTGCCCAAAAGCGCTCAAATGATTAAGTAATGTACCACACTTATTAATCGCTTAATAAGTATCTCGTGTGCGAGGGATGTAGGAACTTTTGGTTCATAACACATTCTCACAAAGCGTGTATCGTGCTGATAAGGTTGTCCTATGCAGAATTAGAGGTGTTGATCGGTTGGGGGTTAGGCGGCTAACCGCCGGTCGTAACCGCGTTGACCGGCAGTCATGGTTAAATCTGTAACCGTCAACCGGTTCCCGACGATTAACCGATTTAAAAAAAAAAATTCACCGGTGGTTTAACTGCCGGTTAAAATTGGCAGTTAACCGGCAATTTAACCGCCGCGGTTAATAGTCGTTGATAATCAACGACTGAGACCATCTAGCCGTTGAAGATCAACGACTCAAATTCAAAAAACAAATAGCCGTTGGCGGTTAAACCGTGGTTAACCGGTTTAACCGCCGGTTTACAACGGCTATTTTTTTATTTTTTTTGCAGATCTTGACACCTATAAATACCCCACTCTCCAACACCAATCCTCACACAAATTCATCTCTACTATCCTTCTTCTTCTCTTATATTTTCAAGCTTAAAGAAGTCAAGTTTCTAATTTATCCAATAAATAATATTATCAATAATATTCTTATTATTCCCTCCTAATCTCGTTTTACTTAATTCTCTTTTATAATATCACTATAGCAAGTTCTTCCCGTGATGTCAATACCAACACTCAAACCTCTTCCTCGTCGAGGTAGAGGATCTCGACGAGAATCTTCGGCCGTCGCCGGAGATTACGTTTCCGATGAGATGACGGCGGAAGAAGTTGAGAACCTATATAATCAAATCAACTTCGACTCGCAACGAACCAGTTTTGAAGAGGAATTACCGAGCTCCGATGAAGAAGAACCGACCACCGTCAATTTGGATGAGGATGAGGAGGGAGCGGATGATATGCCACCGCCTAAATTGAGACCGAGGGAGTTTGTTTCCCACATCTTTTTATTTGTATTTCACAAAAAAGACGATCAACGACGAATCTCGAGCGCAATACAATTATTGTAATTCTCATTACGCCTTCGGTTCTAAAAATAATAGAGGCTACGGGTCGCTCAAATACCACATGGAGAAGAAGCATCCCGACAAGTATGGCGTGGAAAGCTCTCAAACACAACTAAACTTCTCATCTTCATCTACCGCCGGCGTCGGGACCGGCGGCCAAGGTACGAGTTCTTTTAGTTTATTTCAATATACCGAAAGTGGTCATCGAAAGTTTCTTGCAAAATTTATTTCCGTTATGAGTCTTCCTTTGAATCATGCGAGTAGTAATCATTATGAAAATTATACTAGATGTGCATTTAATCCATCTAGCACTAGGATTTCACGAAATAAATTGACTCGCGATATTGGAAAAATGGCCGGTGAGTATAAATTGAATTTGATTTCAATATTTGATAGTTTGCCTCATAGTGTCTCTATATGTTCGGATATTTGGTTGGATTCTTTTAAAAATCATAACTATATGAGAATTACTTGCCATTGGATTTATAATTCTTGGACTTTGCAAAATCGTTTAATTGCATATAGAAAGTTTGATAGTCAACATACGACGGTGAATATTTCGCACAAAATATCCACTATTTTGTCCGAGTATCATTTAACTAACAAATTTTTTCAATTTCATTTGATAATGCCGCCGCTGATACAACTAGTTTAGAATTGTTAAAAATTACTTGTCAACTCGCTATTGGCCGCAAATTTTTTCATGTTAGATGCATTTGTCATATTTTGAATTTATGTGTTTGAGATGGTTTAACTCTTTTTAAATTTAAAATTCAACCGATTAGGAGTACTATATCTTATTTACGAAACCACGATTCGCTTAAAAAAAAAAGGCGAAGATTTTGCAAGGCCAATCAATTGCATCCAACAAAATTTTCATTAGATGTGCCAAATCGTTGGAACTCTACTTATAAATTGCTTAATGATACTTATGAATATAGAGATGCATTGTGTTCATTTTTTAATAATGAATATGTCGATTTCGCTTTATTTTCGCATATGTGGGATGATTGTTATAATATGATCTCCCTTTTAAAAACTTTTAACGATGCCACCGTGGCTTTATCCGGTGTTTATTATCCTACCTCCTCAATGTTTGTTGATCATTGTATTCAAATAGTACTTGTTATTACTTCTTTACTCCATAATTCTGAATTAAGTGAATGTATCGATAGTACGTTGAGTAAATGGGTCAAATATTTTCATTACATTCCCAAGGTTTTTTTGATTGCAAAAATTTTAGACCCGAATTATCGGATGGAGGGTTTACAAAATTTACTTAAAATTTATTATGATGCATTAGGACCTTTTTTACAAGTTTCAGATCTTCCAATTCCTAGCCCTCTTAGTGTTGCTCACGAAGCAAACCTATCTTTAGTTCAACTTTTTAAAGATCACAATGAATCTTCAAGTGATGATGTTAATGTGTCCCCTTCCCCCAACACTTCTAATATAAGACCCAACGACCCTCGAGGAGCTCTAACCCCATATATGAGGTTGATCGAAAATACTAAACGAAAACGGCAAAGGGCTAGTTCTAGTTGGTTAATGGAATTAGACAGTTATTTAGAGCCTTTTGAACCGTCTTCGGTTCCAAAAAAGCTCGATGGTGTTACTAACGATCCTGTGCAGTTTTGGTCGAAAATGACCAGTATTTTTCCCACACACTCTAGGATTGCTAAGGAGGTTCTTACCTTTCCTGTTTCGACAGTTTTTGTTGAACAGGCCTTCAACACGGGAGGTTATATGTTAGATGAGTATCGGTCTACCTTAACATCCAAAAATCTTGAAAATCAAAAGTTGATGAACGATTGGGTGAAAGCCGAATCGCGAGAACAAGAAATGCAATTGGATGAAGATGAAGAGAGCGACTATTACGATACCACTTCGGGAAGCAACGACAACGACGAATAGGTAAGTAGGTAAGTGAGGTAAGTAAAAGAACTACGTGGACTTTGATTCCTTTTCGAGGATACGTAGGCAATTTAATTCTAATATTAAAAGTTAAAATTTAATTTTAATTTCTAATATTAGAATTAAATTCAAGTCCTTTTTTTTACTTATTTTTTTCAAACAAAAAAAATTCGAACTACGTGGATTTTGATTCCTTTACAAGGATACGTAGGCAAGTTAATAATATTAAAAGTTAAAATTTTAATTTTTAATATTAGAATTAAAATTAACTTTTTTTAAAAAAAATATATTTTTAAATTTTTTTACTTCAAAAAAATCTTATAATTTAATTTGTAATGTGAATTTATTTTGTTATTTTCAAATAAATGTCATCATCTCATTAATTTGGTTGTTTGTGAATATTAGCATTAAAATCAAGTCTTTTTACATTTATTTGTTTCAAAATAAATAAAAACTTCTTACTTCAAAATCTCAAAATTTATTTATCTAATTTTAATTTCATTTAATTTTCAATTATTCAATTTTTATTTAAATTTCTATATTTATTTTCCAAAAAAAATAAAATTAAATAAATAAAAATCTGCGGTTAATCGCCCGGTTCGGTTAACCGGTTTAACCGTAACCTTAACCAGGTTTCCTGGCGTCAAGACGTTATATTGACAAGGCAAAAGAAGCGATTATTTCTGCTTTATTTAGCACCGATAGTTGGGCGCATTTACTGTTGTGTGTTGAAACGGAGGTTTTCGACGTTGCTGACGGTGAAGGTCTCTGGTCAATATGGTGGCAAGCAGAAGTGGGTGACTATGGTGGTGACCTTCGATGTTGCTTTGTAACATATTAATGGCGGCTGGTTGTTTTAGAAGAAATAAAAAAATTTATGGACTTTGTTATGTCATTTAGTTGGGACTAATAATATATTAAAGGTGAGAGAGCGTGAGGTATGATGTTAAAATATTAAAAAGAAATAATTAAATAATAAAATCAATACATTAATTAGTCAATCAAATCTCATAATTAAGGTATTAAATGAACAAAAATAACTCAACAAATATGCTGACTATAATCAAATAGTTTTGAGAAAAAAAAATAAAAAATTCATCTCGTAAACTAAAGATAAAATGCGTAAAAATGGAAAAAAAAAATTTAACCAAAGGTAGAATGAGATTTTTTTTAAAGGTCGTATTTAGTGGTATTTTATCTCGAGATTTCAAGTATGACTTTGTTATTGATATTTTCACTACAAATTTCTTTGAACACTAGCTCGTGTAGTGGGCAATGATTTGTAATCCGTGGATTTCCGCGCTTAACCTCTCTAATCCGCGCTGAAAGGGCACGATGTGTGACGTTTTGTTAATTTAATGATTGAGATTAAATGATTGTTAGAGACCAATAATCCATATTAATCTTAGTCTTATTGAAAAAAATAGTAAAAATTGGGATTCTTTGAAAACATGTAATAAAAAACAAAAGATAAGAATTAATATTTGTTTAATTAAAAAAATATAACACAATAGTTAATTGAACTCGAGAAAAATAATTAGAAAAAATAATAAAAAAAAACTTTATGTCCCTCGGTGTCGATTTATAAATATTTAATTTAAAAAATAAAATACAATAATTTATTAAATTTGAAAAAAATTCAAAAATAAATATTTAAAATTCGGAAATGATCTGACTCTTTTAATAGAAAACTATCTTGTAATGTTTTCAATCATTTAAATATTTGAGATTCTGTTTAATTATTTTTATGAACACTACATTTATCATTTTTATAAAATAAATTAATAATTTCTTCGCCAATCTCATATTGTCTTACCATTGGAACGACTGTCACCACCCTTCATTTTCGTCCAATTACTGGTGACATCAAATTTTCTCTCTTAAAATAATTTGATGTCTTTCATCTAAACTCAAGTTTGGGCTTACACCAAGGTACTACCGCACTAAAATTGGTAAGCCCAAACAAAATTGCAACGGCCCATTAAGATTTTTCCGATTCCTCGGTCAGTCTCGTGCGGTTCAAAGCTCACACCTCAGTTGCTCATCACTGATCAGCTATACCCACCGCAGCTATGGCGATCGACACCGTGCCGCCTCTCATCGCCGCCCAGATTAGTTACCTCACTACTCACTGTCCTTTCGCCGTCAAGGTATTGCATTTCATCGCCCCAAAATATATGTATTTTATGCGTACTCACATGCATTGTGTGCTTCGGTTTTCGTAAATCGTTATTATTATTGTTGTTACTTTAATTTGTGCATAACTAAGGAATTATGGTTATCTTTGACTAAGATTTTCATTTTTATTCGAAATAACAAAAAGTAATGCTGCAGGTGGAGCAAATGTGGTCGGGATGCAAAAACCCTAGCTTACTTGATCGATTTACTGTAGTCATCCCGTTTTGCCTTGACTTTATCAAATGTCAGTGTTCATATGCATACACATATGTATATATATTATTAGGTTCACCCTAGGCTTTAATCTTCTATTATATATTTTTAATTCTACATTCTGAATGATGAAAAGGGGATGTTATATACAATGCCATGTATCCATTGGCGGCCCCGGATATAATATTCGGACCCGAAGATGAAATGTTCCAGCCATATTCCGGTGGCTCCGGAAAATCTTCTAAGAATAGTTTGGCTAATTGGAACAGCAGAGATCCATCTCGGTTGCTGTCTCTTATTATTGAACTTAGGTGCAGATTTTTTTTTCTATATTTAACTGAATTTTTGGGAAGGAATTTATTTATTGACTTATGGGGCGTTGGTTTAATTTATATTATAGGAATGCATATATGGCGTACCAAAGAAGACGAATTGGAGAGGTTGATGATGAAAGGTTAAAATTCGAAATCAGTACAATGCTCCCACGAGAGGTTAGCACTTTAATGGATTTCCAAGTAGAGCATATATAGGAATAATTGGAACCAATATGAATTGCTGAAACTTGTTCTCATTTTCTTATTTTCTCCATCTTTGTGCTTGTTTCCTTGTGGGATCCTGAAATGCTTCTTGTCTTGACAAGTTTTGAATTTGTCCAATTTGTTACAGGGAATTGAAATGTATATGAGTTCAGGCACCGACAAGGTAAATGTCGATGATAGCATGTTTGGGTCATACCATAACATTTTTCTCGTATTTGCGCATTTGAAAACGCCAAATTTCTATCTGATCTAACTTCGCTGTTGGTTATTTTGCCATTTGATTGTAGTGTAGCCCGGAGAGGCCAGATTTGCGATTCCTTTACTGGACATGGATTTGAATAAATTGGTTGCTGGGTCCACTTGGAGACAACCACAGAAGATATACTTACAGGTTAGTTTAGGAAAAAAACGAAAGGCCTTATGCTTTGATTATACTCTCAAAAAAGAAACAATACAGCGTATTGAATAATCAAAAGTATATTAGCCAAAAGTATAATCAGATTAAGGCTCCTTGTTGGCAGAATATTGTAGTTTTCTTCCTATTTGTTTAAAAAGAAATGTAAATAAGCAAAAAAAGGGAAAGCACACACTAAATTATTATTGGTGGAAATGTGATGTATGAGTTACAATATCAGCAATTGATATAAAATAAATGGGGACTTGTTTCTGCATGGTGTACATTCAATTTGAAAAGCAAACTTTAGTTTTTATAAAGTTTGAAAATAAGTTTTATAATTAAACTGAAGTGTGTATCTTCATAGTTATAGAAACCTAAGTCACTTCACAAACTTATTTATCATAGACTTTTAAACATGTCAGAAACTGGCTGTTTGAGCATTCCTTCAATAATACCATCTTTTCATTTGTCTTCGTACTCTACACACTGCAACTTCTTAATTAGTATATCAACTTGTCCCGTTTTTGTTCACAAGCATCCACTTTATAATGCTCGTAGGTCGTATTTCCAGTTTGTAAAAAGTATTCCACTGCTCCACCCGCACGTCTAAAGCTGATATCATCTGCGGAGTTGAAAGCTTTATTTTCTATTGAAGATTTTAAACTTCCGACTTGGTTGGATGGGATGTAAGTATGCATATATATTTTGTTGCTGTATTAATTCTTTTTGCTTAGGCTATCTGTCTTCATTTTTATTTGGTATGGATCAGGTGTACCGCTGAATATCTTCCAGTTCTGGAGGAGAAGCTAGGAATACAGGTTTGATGTGAAACACATTTATAATCTTGAGTTTAAATCAATCATAATGTTAAATTCTATGTTATAATAATTACCTTTGCGTTGACAGATTAAAGAGGCAGTTGCGTCCATCGAAGCAAGAAGGACATTTATCATGGGATTGGCTCCTGTTTTTGGAAGACCAATAGAAGCTGATCCGGTAGTATTAACCTTTGAGCTATTGAACTGAATCAGTTTTGTTATGGTTGGGCTTATATTTTTAATGGCTCTATGTTATTTGATAAAAAGAATGCTCAGTCTCCTTTTTGTATTCCCATTCCCCAGGTCTTTTGCAGGAGGGCAACATTTCTGGCTTCATCTGGGGTATTCAGTTTTCTGGTAGGATATATCTGTGTGCACTTTATAGAATATCAGTTTTTAATTTTATTGCATGTGGTTTAACCTTTGTCCAACTTTGACGAATACAGTGTGCTGCAACTGTTCATTCTCTCCGTGTCTGTATTATATATATTGATAAATATTACAAAACATAATTCTTCTGTTAAGTTTTATGTTTGTGTCAAGAGGAACATGCACTCTGGTGTCATGCTGTGGACTCCTGGATTTCCTTGTTCAATTGCTCTTCAACAAACTCATGTCACGTATATTAATCCTCAATAATGGCTAGCTTCTGTATAAGCTTTAGCTGCTGATCATTACAATATGCATATTTTCTCCCTGTAATTATTTTCAAAATTTTAGGCTTTTCTTTTTCCAAATATCCTTATTTGGCCATCTGAACACAATGAGTCTGGGTTGCCTTACAGTAAATTTTCTCTTAATAATGTAAATAAATATCCTTGACAGCAGACGAGCATATCTGTTGGTTTAATAACCAGGTTACAATTTACTTGCAAGTTCACTGAAAAATTATGTGAATAAGACTTGCTCACTACTTGGCGCACCATTTATTCTGTAGTGATGGTGGTTTGCTACATTGTTAGTTTCTGGATTTTGGCCAGTGTTGTAACTCACACGATCCTGTTATGTCAGGTCCATTTTTCCATCTCACTTCAGTTCCCAAAGCAGCAACCAGCTATAATACTTCAAAGTTCTCAGGTAGGATTTTCCAATCACATCAGTGGCTCGTCATTTGACTCTCTGAATTTCCCCTTTTTTTGTCTGCATAAATATTAGAGGGTTAATTACATATTCCACTACTGATATTTAGCCTAATTACACATAAACCCATTTATCTTTCAAAATTACATATGCTCCTGAGGTTTATATCTACCCAACGAGGATATTTGTAATTTTGAAAGACAAATGTAGGCTTTTTGTAAATAGTCTAGATCTTTGTTGCATCTAGAAATAGGCGAAATATTGCTAGTGTGAGCCTGTCTTTCACTTATTCTTATATAAACCTAACGGGATTAGCTTGTGTATCTGCAGCACTTCAACTCCCAGGGCGCGCCCATCAAATCACCTAATATAACGCAATATCCATGGAGTCCCAGGTGGCGACCATCACAAATGGCCGACCGGCTCTTGTAAGTAGCATCATTAAAATGGCATTAAATGTCACAGGTGAAATTTTGCATAAATAACTTTCGTGTGAATAAATATTGTGGCAGTGAATTCCTGGCCGATGAGTCGTTGAACTTCAAGAAGAAGTGCAATCAGTTGAATCCGCAGTAAAGGGTATTTTCTGAATGTAAAAAGCTCGAACGATTTGTATCCATTAGTTTCTATCTGGTCTTAATGTGCATAAAGTTTTTTCGTCTTTTGTACTTCAAAGGAAACACAAGCATTGCTTATCGTGATGACAGAGTGTTAACCTATTTAGCCAATCTGGCTGAGCAAGAAAGTCTCTTATGTAGTACCTGCTTGTTCTGGGCTAGAATTTTATGTAACGTTATTACCATGTTTAATTGTTTATCGAATGTGCAAGCAAATTTATTGTAATCTTCAGTAAAACTTAGAACCTCTTCAAAACAACTTGTAGCCAAACACGCTTTTGCTACAACTGTTAATTAAATATATTTCTTTTTNGGAAATGCCTTTTTTTTCATCCTTCTTTCATTATTATTTTTTATTTTTTATCTTTTATTTTAATATTTGAGTCAGTTAAAGCAGATGCATGTGAATCATGTATCAATGTCCTCCATTGTTTTGATTTCGAAAAAGTGATTTTTATAGTGTTCATGAAAAGTTGAGCGACATAGTCTAAATTTGATTGAATTTAAATTGAGTGAAAACAAAATATTGATTATTATATGAAATGAAACTGAACGAACAGTTGGAGAAATTAGGGATGGCAACTATGCCCGACCCGTGACCCGTGGCGGGACGGGTGGCTCCGGGTACCATTTCTGTAGTATGAAATATTAAATATATTTACATGTAGTATTATTTTTAATGAAATTCTCATCTTATATTTAATTTTTATAGTAATATATGTGTTATTATATATTAAAATAATTTTAAATATAATAAGAATAATAATAAATAAACATAACGGCCCGCCCAGCAGCCCCTGTGACCCGTGACGGGAGGACCCGCCCTTGTGACCCGTGACGGGACGACCCAACCTGTGGAGTGGACGGGGCGAGTCCTGGTCTTCTAGTATCCTGCCCGACTCGACCCATTGCCACCCCAGGAGAAATCGGCTCAAATATATATCTCCCCTATATATTAATGCAAAATCTTCATATTCTATGTGTCTGTTTCTCACGCTTCGTTAGTTTTGAAAAAATTAATAATAATTAATTATAAAAATTAGACACGGGTCGAGCGTGTGACAAATTTTGAATTTATTTAAATATGTAAATAAAAAATTATTAACAAGTTTAATTTAAAAAAATTATTTAACAATAAAAAACAATAATTAATAAATAGTAATAAGATATTAGTACAAGACACAAGTTGATGATATGATATCTCTTGAATTTTTTATTTTTAGATTTAAAAATTCTATAATAATCAAAAATATTTTTATATTTATCTTTTGATAAATTCCGTGTAAGTATATTAATCTGATTTTCTACTTAATTGCAATGTTTAACATATGTTAGCTTAGCGGGACTCTGAATTATGTTTTCAACAGATTTCAATTTCATTATGAAAAAAATAGGTGCGGGGTCAATTGAAGAATGAGATGTATTCTGCTTGAAAATAGAATAATACTAGTATTTTGTGAGAATTATAGTATTTTTGTGAGAATTATCGTAAACAAAAATAACATTAGCTTGGAATGTGGATCTTTTACCGAAAATATAAGGAAGATGACAAAAAGCAAAATTTACAATCTTTGTACATAAATAGATAAAAATAAGTTTAGTATTTCTTCCCAAAAAGAAAAATATAAATAATAGAAAGAAAAACAAATATTAAATATGTTTTAACAAGGTACTAAATAGGAAGGGACCGCACTCGTGGCGCGATTTCATTGGACGGCTATAATAATCCCACAAGACAGAAAACGCGCAGACGATTCCAACCCTCGAAAACCCTAAACAGGCGTCCAGGCAATCCCCTGTTCCACCAGCTCCACAGCCTATTAGACGGAAAAGGAATAAAAACACACACATGCACCTTTACTAGGTGAAAAACATACACGAATATATAAACACACACTCTAATGAACTGCTCACATTTGGGTCTTTTACTTCCGCCGGTTTTCGCTCCGCTGCAATTTAGCCGTCTCTCTCTCCTACACTCCCACTCCTCTATTTCCTTATCCACCAACGGTAAGTTCTTCTCTCTCTTGACTCTTCATTGCTTACATGCGCTTGAGACTATTCGTGCCTCGATGCGACGTCGTCTGGTTTCAGCCTTCTTCTTCTTCTTTTTTTGGGGGGGGGGGGGGGCTTATTTGTTGAGGGGAATATTAGGAATCATGGAATTTAGTCCTTGCAGTGAAACACGCGAACAAACTTTGATTTTGCAGGGTGCGTATAAAATTGCTTAGGTTTTGTTCTTGCTTAATGCTTATGAATGGCGGAGTTTGAATTGTTTTTCTGTTATTGTATTTGTAAAGACTATATCTACATCTCATTTCAAGTGTGAATGAAACGGTTAGATGAGGGTGGTTAGTGCTTTATTGGACAAATTTTGCTGAGAATGGGGATTTTTTGTTCCTTCTTCAGCAGCAACTACAAAAGCTGATGAAAGTCAATTGTGAGTTTACAGAATCAAGATCCCACAAGATGTTGATTTGATTATTGAAATGCAATTAAGTAGACTAAGCGTTAAATAACTAATGCGTCCACTGATGTTGTATTAATATGTGAAAGGAAGCTCACCCGTGACAGCAGCAGTGTGATAGTTTTAATGGCCTGTGGGTTTAGATGTAATTGATACGTTGATGCTATTTTTCAGTGACCTCTCCTGCCTACTTTGTTTTAGTTCAGATGTTACATTTACTGGTGCATTTAGTAATTTTCTTGTTGGTCTCATGTAACTAGACAGGTATTCTTAAAACTTCTCGAAGAATTTTTCTCAGAGCTAAGGCATCATCTGTTACAAGTATGGAAAACGTGAGTTTTCTAGAACTATTTTATTACAGAAGCTCCATTTCAGAGCAAAAGCATCCTCTGGTATTAGGGCATTCAATGGCAGTTACTAGCACCTATGCTTAATACACATTCACGTGCTAAGAAAGCCTAAACAGGCTACAAATGTTAACTCCTTTCGTAATTTCTGGTTTGATGGATTTTTAATCAGGATCGAGAGACAGTTGGGAGTGTTAAGGACCAACTGGCACTATTGTTTAAAGAATCATTGAGAGTAACTTTTCCTGAAGAGTTGGATGTAGATCCTGCTATTGCTCCGTGCCAAAACCCTAAATTTGGTGACTATCAATGGTAAAGCTCGTCCCCTTTTATGTTATGCAAATGTTTTTCTGAGTGTGCTTAGTGGATCTAGTTTGCCCATAAACTTTTGGTACCTTTTTCAAACCTTAGTAGTCTTTTGCAATAGCTGTGCTTCAATTATGATTACTAAACTATGGAATTTTTTTTGCTACAGCAACAATGCCATGGGCCTGTGGGCAAAAGTTAAAGGAAAGGGCACCCAGTTTAGAGGCCCCCAACCAATAGGACAGGTAGAAATGATTATGAATGGTGTATTAAATTTCTCTTTATGTTGTTAGATTTATATGCTAAAGAAAATAATATGTGCACTATGTCTTGCTGTAAATTTTATGTTCTTAAGTTGATACGTGGTGGTATTACATGTTCATTACAGGCCATTATAGAAAATCTCCCTAAGTCAGATGTGATAGAGTCACAATCGATTGCTGGCCCTGGCTTTGTAAATGTTAAGCTGTCAAGCAATTGGATAGCCAAGGTAATTATATAAGAACTTTGTTTATTTTAGCTGACCTTTTCTTTGTCATGTGTATGAAAATCTTACCTAAATTGGCGCAGAGCATTCACAAGATGCTTGTTGATGGTATTGAGATATGGGCTCCAAAACTTCCTGTTAAAAGGGCTTTGGTTGACTTTTCCTCCCCCAACATTGCTAAAGAAATGCACGTCGGTCACTTAAGATCGACTATTATTGGAGATACCCTGGCCCGTATGCTGGAATATTCGAATGTGGAGGTTCTTCGGAGAAACCATGTTGGAGACTGGGGGACACAGGTAAATTACTTTATGTATGTTGCCACAAAAAGTAGCTATGCTCTCTTTCTTATAAGTGGTCATCTTCTTGTCATGGCTCTCAGCTTAGACAATTACAATTATCAATAACTTGTATCTATTGAAGTTGTGAAGCAAAATTAAATCTCGCCACAATACTTCTGCCCGTAATTAACATAAGATCTTTTACCGCTTGGAACAACTGCATATTATTCTTTTTGGTTTCAACATTTTCCTAGTAGAAATAATGATTGTTCTTTGTCAATTCTACCATGCATGCTAATGCTGTCTGAATGCTTTTCCAGTTTGGAATGCTAATCGAATACGTATTCGAAAATTTTCCCGACGGCGAAGTTAATGATCAAGCCATTGGAGACCTTGAGGTGAGAAGGAATTCTTACTGCCTTTGATTCTCTCATATATTGTGGGGTTAATTGACCATCTCTTTACACTTTGAGATGGGAGCATGTATTTGTACATAAAGCACATGGGCCTTTAATGATTTTTTCTCTCAATTAATAGTTTTAAACCATCAAGTGTATCATATAATAGGGCAGTTTTTCACTAGTAACTGAAGAACACAGTTAACTGTAATAGCTTAAACATCTCCCTGTTATGCTGCGTTATATATGCATAGAAACACAAAATGTAGCACTTGGCATCCCCTTTCACATACACCCATTCATTCATGTGTTGTACACTATACTGAGATGTCAAACACATGTTTGTTTCTATTATATGATTTGTTAAGTAATTTCCTGCTCATATGTAAATCATTATAGATATTAATTTCTTTTTACGTATTTGTGCTAGATACATGCAATTTTTCTTTACAAAATTTACATGTTTGATCTCATTTTACTTTCTTATTCTGACTTTTTAGTGGAATTAAGGTTTCATCAGTACAAATTACCTTATCTGATAGAGCCTGGTTAAAGTTGTGTTCTTGATCTAGTTTTGCCTCTTTTTCTTGATCTTGTGTTAATTGTTAAAGTTGACAATGGCTTGTTTGTTCATCATTTAGTGGAGGGCCATTATAGTGTTGGAATTTTTTTTTGTTTATTTTTAAAATGACTGCTTTTATGAATGCGAATGCTGCAGGTCAACTATTTTTTTTTTGAAATTAAATGGTTCTCCTATTTACACGTTTGCTACTTTTTCAGACATTCTATAAGGCGTCAAAGCAGAGATTTGACAGTGACCCTGTTTTCAAGGAGAAAGCCCAGCGAGCAGTAGTCAGTCTTCAGGTAAATAACTTGATAACTTAAGGATTTTCTACAAGTAATTACAACTGATTGTAACTCATCAAAATGTTAAAGTTGTATAAAAGTAATGATGTTTGTACTAGTAGAGAATGATGCTAAATTTATATGCATAATACAGGCTGGGGTTGAGAGGTACCGAAATGCTTGGTCTCAAATTTGTGAAATTAGTCGAAAGGGATTTGAAAAGGTTTATCAGCGGCTTGGAGTTCATTTGGAGGAAAAGGTACTGGAGGACTCTCTCTCTCTCTCTCTCTATCTCATTGCTCATGTTTGTGTTTGTCTACTTGAATCTTTGGGTAAATATCCAATAAGGTCTTCCTTACATCTGGATGATGTGATCAAAGGGAGATCATATGGTGACTAATATATTGCAGTTTGGTGATTTTGCCATGATTTGTATACGATGCTATTGTCCCTCTTTTTTTTTTTCAGCTGCTGTTGTAAGGCATGCTTTGATGTAAATGTATATGTTTTACAATCCTTTACGTGTATGAGATATTATTATTATTTGACTTATTTTGTCAGCTTCTATGGAATTTGAATTAATACGAGTCTTTTTAACCTTTGCACCAGGGGGAGAGCTTTTACAACCCTTTTATTCCTGGAGCTCTGAAGTTACTGAGTGAAAAAGGTTTAATTGAAGAAAGTGAAGGTGCTCGCGTTATCTTTATTGAAGGGAAAAAAATACCACTTATTGTCGTTAAGAGGGATGGTGGGTTTAACTATGCTTCCACTGATCTCGCTGCTTTGTGGTTAGTTCCGATTTTCCCTGTTCCCTTATTCATCTTCTTTAACCACCTATTTTTGCATATTTTTAATGGCTCTTCTATATTCAAACCATTGTTGCCCTTTCAATTATTGGTAATTTTTTAAGCTGTTACTGAAAGTGCTTTTTGTTACAATACTGACTTGTGCAATACAGGTATCGACTGAATGAGGAAAAGGCTGAGTGGATTGTATACGTGACTGATGTTGGCCAAAGAGAGCACTTTGAGATGTTCTTTACTGTAGGTTTAAAAGTCCTACTTATGGTCGACCGTGTCTTTAATTTAGCATATGTATATGCAAGTTCCGAGGGTAATGAACTTTTTGAAATGTTCTTTCAGGCTGCCAAACGAGCTGGCTGGCTTCCACTTGAGGATAATAGGTATCCTAAAGTTAGCCATGTCGGGTTTGGGCTTGTTCTAGGAGAGGATGGAAAGAGATTCCGAACTCGCAGTACTGAAACTGTCAAACTAGTCGATTTACTTGACGAAGCCAAAAGTAAATGTAAAGCAGCTCTAATTGAAAGAGGTTAGTTGCTTTGTTCTTGTCTGCACAACTACTTGGTTTCCTGAGTAGCCTACAACTGTATATAATTTGTTTAATATTACTTATGTTCTGAAATATGGACCTCACAAGTGCTTCAAATGTACGTCAGGCAAGGATAAAGAATGGACTGTAGAGGAGCTTGAGCAAACTGCTGAAGCAGTAGGATATGGTGCCGTTAAGTGAGTATCCTGCGTTTTTTTCCTGATTAAAACTACACACACACACAAACTATATGAATGTTGTTCAAAAATGATAGTAACCACTCTTCCTTTGATAATTTTGAAAGTACTATAATTATTTTATTTGTATTTTTAAAACAGGTATGCGGATCTGAAGAATAACAGAACAACCAACTACACCTTCAGTTTTGACCAGATGCTTAGTGACAAGGTGCTTTCATTGACTACTATGAGTTTTATAATTGAAGAAAGAAAATAATGCCAGTATTAATTTGTTTAGAAAGTTACGCAATGTTTCTGTAAGCTGTGTTCTTTGGATACCTCATACGTTAAGGAGGATTTTACTGTTTTGGATTGTCAATTTGGTGGTCTGCTATAATTGGTTTCTTACTTGTCTTTTTGGTCTCTATTTCCGATTGAACTCTATGTGCACTCTTTGAACTTATTCCTTATGCTTTGATCCTTTATGAGCAGGGAAATACTGCTGTATATCTGTTGTATGCACATGCTCGAATATGCTCAATTATCAGGAAATCCGGGAAGGATATTGAAGAATTGAAAAAGGTGAGCTATTTCCCTTTAAAATTGAAAAATGTAAGGCCATTGATAAATTATTCCTTATTAATTTATGATTTACATTTTTCTTTATATTTGTGACAGAATGGGACGTTGAACTTGGTTCACTCCGATGAACGGACGCTAGGCCTTCATTTACTCCAGTTTGCAGAGGTAATATCGTACTTCACGTTCTAATTGCCTAAGACTATTTTGCTTATTGTATTTCCATTTGTGTCTTACTTTGCTTCTGCCTTCTCAGACTGTTGAAGAAGCGTGCACAAATCTTTTGCCCAATGTGTTGTGTGAATACTTGTACAATTTATCCGAAGATTTCACTAGATTTTATACAAACTGTCAGGTACGAATCCTTCCATCTCATATTTGCTCCATAGAATACAGGACTAATTACAAAACTACCCCTGTGGTCTAATTACCAAACAAAAAAACAGCTATCTTTGAGAATGATTGATAAGAAGTGTGTGTATGTGTGTTAAAATAATCATATTGAACCTCAAGGGTAGTTTTGTAAATTATCGCAAGAATTATGAAATGTATTTTTGGTCAGTGCTTCAAGATCTGATCTTTGTATAACCAATCAAAGCACAGTCATATGAAACATCACTTAATGCTGGTATTTATATGTATGACCTGTCTGGATCTTGAGATTTGTATTAATTTGGTTTAGGTGGTGGGATCAGCGGAGGAGACAAGTAGGCTGTTGTTGTGCGAGGCAACGGCAGTTGTGATGAGGAAATGTTTCCACTTGCTTGGAATTACGCCTGTTTACAAAATTTAATTAGTCCTTCCCATGTGTTTTTGAGACTTTTGTTTAATCCTGGGTTCGGGGTAAAGGTTTGACATGCGTTAGTATTGTATATTATAAGCCCCTGCCAGTTTTGGAGAGGGTGCTAATATGCTTTAACTTATGTAACAGTATTAACGTTTTAAAGTCTATGAAATTACGTCCGCTGGCCATTTTATGAGCTCATGTACCTAACACTCCCATCTTAATTTATTGTCCATCATTTACTCCAATAGTTTTATTAGGAACGCCCACATTGTGACGATCTGATACGTACATTATATAAAAACTTGAATATGTATCAATATTATTTTCCTGTCAATATTTTTCCAAAATAAACAATACATCCATAGTCACAACATTTGTAGCGGATTGGACATGTCCGTCATCTGACCCAAGGCTTAGATTTAAAAATTAACCCCTTATGGTGGCCAAGTATTTTTTTTTATAAAACTATTAATACAAGTAGTGATTTCCACCATAAGTAAGAATTACTCAACCAAATATGTGGTCAAGACAAGAACAATATGTACTATCTGACAATCTATTAATTTGTATACTAATAAAATCAATAAATGAAACTAATATGTCAGAAAGATATCAACATTTCAACAAATCAAATACTTTATATTTTAGTCAATAAATAAGTACTTCATAAATAAATGTAGTTCACCATAACAGAAAACACCAACTTTTGGGAATCAAATAAAAAACAAATAATATGAAAAACTAACATGCGGCACAAATTAGTCCAAAGTAGACAAATCAATCAAGATTTATATACACACAATAATAAATAATGGTTAATAAAATTAGGTTCTTACCCTGGGAGCACTAAAAAAAAATAAAATAAAATTAGGTCCTTACCCTGGGGAGCACTAAAAAAAAAAAAAAAGTAAATTACTGACGAATTTTGCCGAGAGACTCGTTCTCTTGAAATCTCCAAGACAATTAAAGAGGAATGTAAGTACCCACAAATTTACTTAGGGATCCGTCCCTCGATAATTGGTCCATCTGTGTATCCCTAACTATTTCAGTATCATTTTCACCGCCACAATTGTCTACAAAAATACAAAGGGACTAAGACAAATTATCGAATAATATAATCTGTCGATATATTTATGATATGAAATTAAGACAAAAAACAAAAAGTTAAAATACAGAGGGGTTTCAATTTCCTCTGTAGTATATATATATATAAATATGAAATGACTACGGTGCCTTCATACCTCCACCCCCTCTGTATTTATAAGTGTTGATTTTCTAATATGAAAAGCCTAAATTTATATTCTCATTAATCTAACGATTCCATTGATTGAGAAATGATATCGTGAAGGCACCGTAAAAGTTCTCATATACATATACATATACATATATATATATATATATATATATATATATAAATCTCATTTAATTATCGAGGGACCTTAATAATAAAAAAATGAATTATTGAGGGATTCTCAACCTCTTGGTAACCGTAGAAATTTGTAGTCGAGCATGCTCAGCTATGAATGGCAATCCATAGTTGTTTGGAGCACCCCGCTCCGTATCTTGTAACGGGGTGTTCTGGTACGACTTAATATTCTTATTTTTAAATATATTATGTATATTTTGCACACATTTTTCATATAATTATTTAGGATTTTATATACTTAATATTTTATATATATATATATAGATAGATAGATAGATAGATATAAATAAATAGATAGATAGATATTTTGTTATGAATAATATAGATTCATAAAACAAAACAAAAGAAATATAAACTTGTAAATAAGCTATAAATGTATAATTACTTTATTCTTTTTCATTTACTCTCGTTAATCATGGATTGGATTTTTAAAATAATATATTTGATTATTATGTATTAAAAGTAATTGAGATTTTATGATAAATATTGAATTGTATTTTACTGGTTGACCCATGAAATGAAGACTTGGTGGACTTGATGGATCCGAATTTTGTAGTATCCGCCATCTACATTGCCATTCTCATGGCCAATATGTCCTCAAGACTAACTCTAATTTGTAGTACTAGTATTCAATGCGTGAGGAGTAATGTCGCACATTTCTATTCGACAAAAATAGCCCGTCGACGGTGGTCGCAATTTAATATTATTAAATATAATAGTTTGAACTAACGGAGCAACACTCTTGTTAGTCCAAACTAACGGATCATCCGTTAGGCCAAATCAATACATTATCGTACAAAAATCAATACATTATAATAAAAAATCAATACATCATAGTACAAAAATATTACGGTACCAATACATCATAACACAGATATTTATGAAAAACTAATACTTTACAGTACAAAAACCAATACATCACAGTACAAAAATGAATACATTATAGTATCGGGTCATGACTCGTTAATCTTGCCTAACACAAGCGTTTTGCCAAATATAAGATGTGTAACATTTCAAAATTTTCACTTTTACGGACTCTTAATCCCAAAAGCTTCCTTTAAGTGCAATTCATTCAAATCAAAGACCGTATATTTTGTCTAATTTCTTGTTTTCTTTATAAGTATGGATAAATATACTAACATATAAATACAAAATTTCTATATATAAATACAAACTTCCTTATATATAAATATGGTGTTACGATGTGTGGTTTATTTTATCAGTTTTCAAAATTTTGAATTTTCAAAGAGTAAAAATATACATTTATTTGTGTAAATCAATGCAGTAAATCTTATAAAATGCATGTGCAACATAGAAGGAATTGATTTAGTTGTATACTAAACAAAACATAATTAATCATTTTCTTATATATATGTAATAAATATCATTTGAATAATTAATATAAAATTAGTGGAGATTAACCAATTGTATATTTAATCACCCATCTTAAAGCTAAACCTATTTGATAATTTCGTATGGAAGGTTAGCTGTACAGAAGATTTTCTCAATATGACATGTAAATTAATTAATTTCAAGTTTTCAATTATATAAACTCTATTTTTGAAATTTAATATTGATTTTCCAATTATATAAATTAATTAATTTCGATCTTTTGATTAAAATATTTTTTAAACTCTAATAATAATATTTTTGGTAATCAAAATATGTTTGTTGATTATATTATTTTTGGTAATCAACAATTATGCATTTGGTAATTATGCATTTAGTAAGTAATGTAATAATCATATATTTGGTAAGTAATGTAATAGTCGTATGAAAGGTAATCAATTTGCAATTTTTGGGATGACTTCATATTAATTTACCCGATCATATATATGGGATGTACCAATCGTATGTAAAGCAATTAATTTGCATATTTTTGGTAATCAAAATATGATTGTTAATTTACATACTTTTGGTAATTAGTAATTAATCATTTTCACAAATCAAGAAAGTGAATTTACATATGTTTAGTTCATGAAAATACGAATATAGCCAAGACCATAATTACTGGAAATTAGTTCTACGATATTAATTCTGAAAATTATATATATGGTCAACTATGATTATAAGATATTATTTGTAATTTAACCATCTATACGAAAATTGATCCTAATTACAATTAATCACAACTCAACAACTTTCCCCAAAATTGATTAAAAAAACAAAGACCTTAAATCAAATTCTTGAAAAATAAATAAAATAAAGTCGCTACAAATTAAAAAGGCGAAAGAAATGGTAAAATATCTGAGATGAAATTAAAAAAACGTACATGGCAGCAAAAGCAGCGACCCATTTAAGAAATGAAGTACCAAAACCAAGTCCACCTAATTTGAGAGCATGATTTGCAAGATTTTTCACACTGAACTCGGTAGTTAAGTGGCTACTGAAAATCAGTCTTCCTTGCCAAGTAACTTTTCTTTCCATCTTTTAATTTTAATTTTATTTTTCTTTCAAGATGGGATTTATGGGTTTTGAAAGAAATAAAAAATAAGGAAAAGAACCGAGAATATTTTTTCTACCTTTGATTTTTCCCCCATTTTACTTGCAAAGTCTAAAATAAACAAAAGCAACAGAAACAATTCAAGCCGTATTAAAATAAAAAAACAAAAGCAACAGAAGCAAATCAACTCATTTTTCGTAAAAACGGAAAGTAAAAGAAGCAACAGAAGCAATTCAAGCCATATTAAAATTATCAGTCATTTATATAAAAAAAAGTCATTAAAAATCAAAAAACTAAGCCATATTAAAATATCAACCCAGAATCAACCAATATTTCGAAGCAAACATTCATTAACGGACCAAAAAAATTAGGATATTGATTAAAAAACGAACCCAAAAAAATTGATTTTTCACACACACAAAAAAAAAGGCATCCGAGAACAAATATATAGAGAAAAAAAAATCAAAATACTAACCATGGAATAATTTGTTGGAAATATGACAACCTTAAAGAAGGTCGGTAGCAACATCGTGCAAAATCCGTGGCAATGATTGTAAGGATGTGGCAACGATTGCAAAAGCCGTGGCAAAACTAATATTTTCTTCAATTTTATTATTCAGTGAGAGAGTTTATCCAGGGAGAAAACGGCTGATAGAAACGAAGGGAGAGAAAAAAATGGAGATAATGAAACTCTAAAAAGAAGCCCTTTATACCTAGGCAATATTTTCAGAAAAGAAAGAAATTTGTGCAAATGAATATGAATTTGCCACATAAGATTTACAAAATATAAGAAAATAACACTTGTCATTTGACTTCATATCAAGATAGGTGTTAACAGAATTAACAAATAGGAGGGATTTGGTAGCAAATCTTGTTGGAAAAAAGAAATTTGCTGAATTCTTTCATTTTTCGGCAAACAAATGTTGACTTAAACCAATTTTGACCAGGTCAACGCTGATGTGGTAAAAAATAATAACAAAAATTAAATTTTTTATTACAAAATCATTTTTTTTAAATTTTAAAAAACTATTTAAATTAAAAAATTAAAAAATATATATAGAAAATATATTATAAATTTGAGATTATTTTAAATTTTCAAAAAACACTATTAAAATATAAATCTAAAACAAAATATAGGGAAATATTTTAAACTCTAAACTATTTAAAAAAAAAATACTATTCAAAAATAAAAGTAAAATAATCTAAAAAATATAATAGAAGATCTGGAATTATTTGAAGTATGTAAAAAAATATAAAATTAATACTAAATATGAAAAAAAATACTTATTAATAATATTTTTTTTAATATGTAAAATATTATATTAAAATACATAATTAAAAATATTTAGAAAATATTTTATAGAAGAGATTGTTTTGCATATGAAAAGAGAATATTTTAAGATAAATCTAGAAAATTATTTTATAATACCTGAAATTATTATAAATATTATTATTTTTAAATATAAAAATATTTTCAGATTTTTTTTAGATATACCCATATTCTTTTTTTATTTTATATTTTAAATATTTCATTGAATATTCAATATAATTTCAAAAACTTTATAAAACCATTTTCCAAATTTTATTTTATTTTATATTTTAATTACCTTCTTTGTACATATTTCATAAAAAATAGATTTTAAAAATAATTTTCAAGGTTTGTTTTAATTTATAGTTTAATAATTATTTTTTGGCATAATTAAAAAATCTCAGATTTTATATTGTATTTTTCATCATTTTTAAATATTATATTTTAAAAGATTCTTAAAATAAATTTCTAATTTTAAATAGTTTTTTAATTTTTTTTTCATAACAAGATTGACTTTGTCAAAATTAGTCAAAATCAACATTTTTCACTGAAAATTGAAAGAATTCGACGAACTTTTAGTTTTCGGCAGAATTAGAGTTAGATTGCTATCTTTTTATAAGTTACTGGGTTAATTTATTACCAAATATAATTAATGATAATAAATTGATAACTCCCTAAATTACTTGATTATTTTACAATTTTACCTTTCTATTCCATATAAATGATAACTTTAAATACAAATTATTTTTTACATGTCATGTTCATTCAATAGTACAATGTAATAGGAACGAAAAAACTAAAAATGGAACATGTAATCTCATTCTGGCTTTGAGATCCCATAAGGGAAATAAATATGAAAAAAAATGTTTAATTGTATCCAAGTAACTGAAATAATTTTCTAAACATGATCGTATCCTTCAACAAATCATTTAGTTTTAATTTTACATTTACTAAACAAATACTACTGCTAATGTATAAATAAATGTAACAAATGGAAATATTTCCAACGAATTCATCCTCCACTCTTCAAACTGTGGACAGTTCAGAGCAATAAATGAAGAGCGAACAGTTAGGGCAGTGGGACCCACTCCGGCAGTAAAAACAATATACTAATATCTCCCGCGATAAAAAGGTGAAACCCAAACCAATCACCTGCGATACCATATTTGCCCCAATTAAATGTGCCCCAGATTATCCCACCGCCGTTTAGTGGGACCCTCTCCAGCGGTGCCCAGTTGTCCGTATTCCCTCATCTCACTCACATGATACCAATCTCCTCACAATCCTCTCCTCCCTCCCAATCCCTACAGTTCTTTCCAATTCCTATCTCGATAAACTAGCATATTTGCCAACCACGTTTTTTGTTTAACTGCAGAGAAATTCACGGGGACTCTTCAAATATCTCTACTCTCCCTCCATTCCCTTCCCCATATTTCTGTCTCTCTCTCTCTAGTCTTCACCATCAATAACTACCCACATTTCACAATCATTTGCAAGCTCTCTCTCGCATATCCACCCCCCAAAACACGCACAAACACCAGAAACACGCAAACAAATAAACGCCTGAAGAACAATGAGGGAGATCTTGCATATCCAGGGCGGGCAATGCGGGAACCAGATCGGGTCGAAGTTCTGGGAGGTGATATGCGACGAGCACGATGTGGATCCGGTTGGTAAGTACAAGGGGGATGGATCGTCCGACACGCAGTTGGAGCGGATCAATGTGTACTTCAACGAGGCGTCGGGCGGGAGGTACGTGCCACGCGCCGTGCTGATGGATCTGGAGCCGGGGACTATGGACTCTATCAGATCCGGCCCGTATGGTCAGATCTTCAGGCCGGATAACTTCGTGTTCGGGCAGTCTGGTGCGGGGAATAATTGGGCGAAGGGGCATTATACCGAGGGCGCCGAGCTGATTGACTCGGTGCTCGATGTTGTGAGGAAGGAGGCCGAGAATTGTGATTGCTTGCAAGGTTTTTAAAATTACGATTTTAATTCTTCGTTTTTGTGCGTTTATGGTGTTGTTTTACGTGATTTAGGTGGAATTTATGCGTGTTCTATTTGATACCCTCGTGTTGTGTATATGCATGTTTGAATGTTGGTATATGAGTTTCAGAATCCAGTGTGCATTTTTCTTTTGGTAATCTCTCAACGTTGTTTTATCTATTTTCGTACATTCTCCGTTTATTGCTTTTATGCTTCTGTTTTTTGTTTGTTTATCTCTTTTTCTCCTCAGAATATGTGTGTATGCTTGCTTGTCTTTTTATAGTGTTTTTCGACATTCTCTGGATTTTGTGCAAATCGTGTGGATTTAAGATTCTTATAGATCACGAACTTGCTATTTTGATTTTCATGATTCTCGTGAAATATGATTTGATTAAGCTTAGCGAGATCTGGTATGTGATTTCACTTGTACGAATTTCAGATGTTCATTCGTATTTATTCGGATGTTCTTTAAAATTGAGTGAAATGTAGCCTGATTATTTATTAATTTAATCATATGATGTCTGGCAATAGTTAATTTCAGCTAATTATTCCATGGAATTTCAGCGGATCTAAGAGATTTCATAGCTCATTTTTTGTTTTGGTCAAAAGAGTATGTAGAATAGGTTATAAGGTACTGTGCTACTCACTGAGATTTAAATTCTGTTATATGATAATCCGGAGCCTGATTACAGATATGCATGCTTTGTCTGATAATGATGCTATGTAATTTACTATATTCATAATGTTGTTTTTTTAATAATGAAGCATTATTTCATGGGTCCTTTTCAAATTAGAAACACTTCATGTTATTTTGATGCTTAATTTACCGTACTCCATCCCACCGACACTTTCCCCACTGGCAATATTTGACAATTATTAAGAATTGTCAGGTCCTTGCAGTAATTGTGTTGAAACTGTTACACCAACCAGATGGACTATTTCATGCCTTTATCTTGTTGCAAAATTAGTTCTGGGACCATTAAGCTACATAGAATCTTGTTGACAATTTGAATAGTACTATTCTGAAACTGACTTCTCTTTTTGGAGATTATTAGTTGAGTTTATGTAATGAAGATTCACTGTACGGGTTTTAGTTCCTAATCTTTTGATAGATGCGCTGTCTACAAAACTTAATTTCCAAGCTTGCTATGTTCATAATCTATAATATGTGTTCACTAGATCTTATGGTTCCATCAGTCCAAAAAAAATGTTTGTAGTCTGTTTCGTTGTTTATCACGTCTGGGACAATGAGTGTGTTTCTTCTTTTTATCCATGTATATCCTTTTCGATTATAATTTTTCCCCCTTGTTTTCTTGTGGCCAGGATTCCAGGTATGCCACTCGCTCGGAGGAGGCACGGGCTCCGGAATGGGCACCCTGTTGATTTCAAAGATCAGAGAGGAATATCCAGACAGGATGATGCTTACCTTCTCTGTTTTCCCTTCCCCAAAGGTCTCCGACACCGTTGTCGAACCCTACAACGCCACTCTCTCAGTCCACCAGTTGGTCGAGAATGCAGATGAATGCATGGTTCTCGACAACGAGGCTCTGTATGACATCTGTTTCAGAACTTTGAAGCTCAGCACTCCAAGCTGTGAGTACCACTGCTATACCACTTTGATTTAGTGTTAATCACCAAACTACCCCTGATGTTTAGTTTAATTACAAAACCCAATTATCTTTAAAAAAACATACAAATAACCCCTCGAGGCTCGTATTTCAGCACTATAATCTGTGAATGCTACTTTATATACCACTTAGTGTTAATGCTACTTATATACCACTTAGTGTTAATTATCAAAACTACACCTGAGTCTTAATTTAATTATTAAAAAAGCACTTTTCTTTGAAAAATTACAAATAACCCCTCGAGGTTTGTATTTCAGCACTCCAAGCTGTGAGTACTACTTATATACCATTCAGGGTTACTTACCAAAACTACCCCTGAGGTTTAGTTTAATTACAAAAAAAACCCACTTATCTTTTAAAATTTAAATAACCCTTCTTGAGGGTGCACTTTTGTAAGGTAAATGTAAATGTTAGGTGGTATTTGTAATTTTGAAAAATTGCCCTTTTTGTTGCTGATAACTTCTCGTTCATTGATGATTCTTGGCAGTTGGCGATTTGAACCATCTGATATCCGCAACTATGAGCGGTGTAACCTGTTGCCTGAGATTCCCCGGCCAGCTCAACTCCGATCTCCGTAAACTAGCCGTTAACCTAATCCCTTTCCCGCGTCTCCATTTCTTCATGGTGGGTTTCGCTCCCCTAACCTCCCGCGGGTCCCAGCACTACATCTCCCTCACCGTCCCAGAACTAACCCAGCAAATGTGGGATGCCAAGAACATGATGTGCGCAGCCGACCCGCGACATGGCCGCTACTTAACCGCCTCCGCCATGTTCCGAGGCAAAATGAGCACGAAGGAGGTAGACGAGCAGATGCTCAACGTCCAGAACAAGAACTCCTCCTACTTCGTCGAGTGGATCCCGAACAACGTGAAGTCGAGCGTGTGCGACATCCCGCCCACGGGCCTGAAGATGGCGTCGACGTTCGTCGGGAACTCGACTTCGATTCAGGAGATGTTTAGGAGGGTGAGCGAGCAGTTCACGGCTATGTTTAGGCGCAAGGCATTTTTGCACTGGTACACTGGGGAAGGGATGGATGAGATGGAGTTCACTGAGGCGGAGAGTAACATGAATGATTTGGTTGCTGAGTATCAGCAGTATCAGGATGCAACTGCGGATGAAGAGGAGGATTACGATGGTGGTGAGGAGGAGCAGTATGAGGGGTAAAAATGGAATTGTTTGTTTTTAATTCTCAGTGGTTGTTTCTTTTTATTAAACAATGTGTTGTGTTTGTGATGTATTCGTGCTTCGTTTACTTTTGTCCTGAAGTGTTCTATCAGTATTTGATTCTGTGTATGTTGCGTTTGGATTCCTTTTACTCTCCGTTGGGAGTTTTGGCGAAATCGTTCTACTTTTGATATTGCAGGCTATTTTTTATTTTGGTTGCGTCTTATTACAGAAGCCCAGATATCTTTGAAATTAACCTATATGACCTCCCTGATTGATATTTGGTAAGAAAATGTAAATCTGAAGGGGGTGCCGGTAACTTAAAAAGTCATGTGTGTGTGTTTTAAAATAATCATATTAAACCTCAAGGGTAGCTTTTGTAAAATGTCAGTGCTTCAAGATCTGATCTTGTATAATCATTCAAAGTACACAGCCACATGAAACATATCTTAATGCTGATATTGATTTGTGGGATCAGCGGAGGAGACAAGTATGCTGTTGTTGTGCCGGGCAGCGGGCAGTTGTGATATGGAAATGTTTCCATTTGCTAGGAATTAATCCTCAACAAAATTTAATTAAGTCCTCACATGCTGGGTTTGGGAAATTGACATGTATATTAAGACCTGCCATTTTGGAGAGGGTAATATGCTTTTGCTTATATACATGTAACAGAATTAATGTTTTGAAGTTTTTATGGAAACACGTCCTCTGGGCAATTTATATACTTTGGCAAGTACGAGTATTCGCCCCAATCTTAATTTATTGTCTATCATGGTCATCATTTACTCCGACTGTTATATCATGAATGTCCACATCTTATACAATACCTACATTAATTAAATAATATGGATAAAAATATAAATTTACATTCTACTGAGTTTTAGTTAAATTAATTATTTTTCTAATTTTATTTGCCTATCCCATTAAAAAATAAATTTATTAAAATGTCCAAATTACTTTTTAAATCCTACACCCCAAAATATACTTCATATTTTTCAATCATCCACTGCCACCACCTTGCCGTCGCTGCCCACCTCCGTCGTCGTCGCCACCATGTCACCATTGCACGAAGGAGGAAAAAAAAGTGTCAAAACATGCTTTCGAACCGGGTTTTCGAACGCGTTCGAAAAAACAGTCATGAACATGCTTATGACGTTCGAGATTCTGGTCCGAACGCCATGAAGCACGTTCGAAAATATCGGCCGAACACATGTGTTAGCCTTTTTTTTTTCTTCTTCGGTGGAGACAGCGGCGGCGCCAGCAGGGAGGCCGTGATAGCGACAACAAAGCACTTTTATTTCACGAATAAGAGTAAGAAAAAAAAAGATGTCAAAACATATGTTCGGACTAGATTTCCGAACGCGTTCGGAAAACCATATAAGAACATGTTCATGGTGTTCGAAATTTTCATTCGAACGCCATGAATCACGTTCGAAATATATTTTCGAATGCATGTTTTTTTTTTTCCTTTGTCAGTAGAGAAGAAGGTGGCGACGACCTTGGTGGCGGTGTTGACGGCAACGGAGGCGGTGGCGGCGAAAGAGGATGGTAGTAGAGGGTTGAAAAAGATGAAGTTGAGATGTTTAAAATTTGAAGGTAATTTTGACATTTTCATGATTTTTTTTAATGGGTTGAACTAATTAAAAAGAATGGGGTGCGCATATCCACTCCTTTTATTTATTTGTTATTTATTAATGATTATGGATAGAGATTTGATAAATTCTTTTATTTATGGAAGAAAAATTTATACGTAACCATTAAAAGTATCCAAATACTCAAACAATAGATTTTTTTTTAACTGAACCCATATCCAAATACTCAAACAATAGATTTTTTTTTAACTGAACCCACTTTCATTTTCTTTCTTTCTTTTATTTTTTTAAAGACATTCTTATTAATATTATTTAGAAAATGCATGGTTCTAAAAGTCGTTAGGCGGCGGATCAGCACCTATCGCCTAGGCGGTCAGGCAGGGCCTAAAATTTATGCATAAATATCATATTTTATTTGATATTTAGACTCCAATACTGAGAAACAAGTCAGACATAAATATATAACAATGAAATTGCAATCATAATGCCTAATATAATCTTAGTATCAACAAAAAATGACTAATTTTCTAAAAAAAAATATTTGTGAACTTTCATCGCAAACATTGTTTACATTATTAGATTTATGTAAGAACAACGAACAAAATTTGATCAATTTGTCACGCATTCTAATAATCTTCTATCACAAATGAACACCCCAAAAATCAAATTGTAATTAATATAGACTATCAAACTTCTAAAAAACTAGGATCAAACTTCAAATTTTAAAATACAAATAGAAAATTATAATTTAATTTCTTGATCTTTATTTTATATTTGTTTTAGAAAAATAGGACAGGTAAAAAAAAATACACAATTGGACGGTGCCTAGAGCGCCTCGGTTCTGCCTAGCCGCACCACCGCCTAGACGCCGTTTTTCGCCCGGAGCACCTAATTTCTGCCGCTGAGGGGAAATCGTGGGCGGAGAAGGGCTGCCTAGCGCCTATGCAGTATTTCTAGAACAATAAGAAAATGCATAATTTTAATATTCATATGTTTTCAACTTAACTATATAATATAATACATTAAGATCATTTAATAATTATTTTACTTTGAAATTGGTAGTTAACTCACACTAACTAGCAATGATACTACTATAAATATTAATTTATTTTGATATTTAGTTTTTTTTTTTAATTTTGATTTTATTCAGAATATATGAAATATCCTTAGTTATTTCTCATTAATAAGGATCTATGTCAAGATATATTGGCCAAATAAAGCGAGAAAAAACTACCAACTAAATGTCACGCTCGGCTAGGCAACTTGAGCGCCTTAAGTGGGCGAAAATCGACTTGGTTATAAAAATTTTATAAGTGTTTCTAAGCCTAATATAATCATAGTTTTATTAATTTATTTAAATAGTGTTTGATTTTAATTGATTATTTTTACAATCTTAAAAAAACTATATGAATTGTCTTAGGTAATTATTTAACTAGATATTAAGATTTTGATAAATCAAGATATTAATATATTTTGTTTATCAATTTGTAAAAATATGGTTGCAAATTTCTCTTGTTATTCTGAGTTTCGAGCAAATGAAAGATATGATTACCAAAAAAAAAAAAAAAAATGGATGAATGGTGAAGTACTATTATTAGACAATAACTTTGTATCATTGAAATAACATTGAATGTAACATAATTTTATTGAAGTTATTTTTAATCAACTATATAAGAAGATTATTTTGCTATATAATAACCTTAAAATATATTCAGTGTTTCAAATATAATTATTAACATATTTTATTGAATATATAAATATTAGTAGTTTATTTTTATCATTATTAACAACGTTCGTAGTAAACTCAATATATAGTAGTTTAAAAATAATTACGTTCAATTTAGTACTCTCTCTCTCTCTCTCTCTCACACACACACACACACACACACACACACACACATATATATATATATATATATATATATATATATATATATATATATATATATATATATATATATATATTGTGTGTGTGAAATTTAAAAATAGTTACATAAATATAAAACTTCTAAATATTAATTTCATAAGTTTAATAATAAAATAATTAACAATAGTAAATTATGAGTTCATGCAAACATAATTACATTTATAAATTTGTTTGATGTAAAAAAATATAATTGAAAATATATGAGGGAATAACAAAAATAAATTATAAATCATCTAATGTAATAGTTTTAATAGGATTTTTTAATCTCTTGACTAAATAATTATTAATGATCATAGTATGAATTTTAGAGTCCATTCACTTGTATTCTCAATTTTGAGTTATATGAATTTTATAAAACTATAGTATCCTCAATTTCATGATTCGCATAGATTTCATTAAATGGTGTATTCTTATGAAGTTCTATGTATTTGAGAATTAAGAATATATAGACATAATCTTCTACCAATTTTATTATAAACTATTATATTTTTTCAAAGTTTGGAGAGTTTTATTGCAGCTACTGAGCTATCTTCTTTTGAGCAACTGAGCAACCCATGGATTCAATGATATCAGAAAGGAACAAGAACAAAGAAGCGAAAGCTGAAACTAAAGAGTAACCCAACGGAAAGAGTTAGACCAAACAAAAAGGGTAGCTACGCGATCTCCAATTTATCGGTGAAAGCTCGGATGGGCGGTTCAAGGTAGAAAGAGCTAGTCACAGAAAGTTCCTCGGCCCCGCTCATTGATCATGTAAGACGAAAGAGTTAGACCAAAAAACAAGGGTAGGGAGCTACTGGACTGAGTTATCCGATTTCCAAATATTTTATATAATTTTATAAAATGTTCTATGTTTTAGGGTATTTTCTTCATTTTAGAATATAATTAATCATTATTTAGAATTACAAAATGTTTTTTTATTTAACTGGCTTCTTAATTTTAATATTTATTTAATTATTTTATAATATTTCTAAGGTTTTCTTTTTTTTTTTTTACTTAACAAATTTCTAATAAAATGGTCAATATTTATAAATGGAGCTTGGTATACCTGTATAGGGGAATAATTTAAGTTGGATCAAGTACAATAGTTAATCTTATTTGCCAATTTATATTTTCAATTTATTAAACAAATATTTAGATATTATAATATTACTTACATATCATACAATTTTTAAAGAAACACATGGTCGTATATGATAGAAAAGAAAGATTTTATTAATGGTACTCATATCGCTTATATATTATCATAATTGCTGTGAAACTAGAGAAAAGATAGAAAAGAGTGAGAGAAAGGAGAGAAGAGAATGATCAAAAGGTGTAATTTATTATGAGGACTAGAGTCTTTTTTATAGGTACAAGATTGGGGTTCAGGGGTAGGAAGGTCATTCACATAATATATAATTATTAAAATTAATTAATTACAACACTCCCCCTTGAATGAACTTAAAAATGCTACCTCGTTAAAACCTTGTCAGGAAACCCAATGGACAAAACCTGGTCGAAGGAAAAAGAGTACAACATTACTCCCCTGAAAATCAAGATCTTTGAGTCGATCCATGCCAATATTGTGTACCAATATTCTAAACGATGATGTTGGCAATGCTTTCGTGAATAAGCCCGCCAAATTATCATATGAGCGAATTTGCTGGATATCGATATCGCCATTCTTTTGGAAATCTTGTGTGTAGAAGTTCGATATATATATTGTATTGTCACCTTGTATGTAATCACATATAAGTTGTGTCATATACAAAATAATTCTTTTCACACTTATAGTGTTGCTGTCTCATTAAAACCTTGCCAGAAAAACCTTGTGGGACAAAAAACTGATCAAAGGAAAAAGAGTACAGCTGCTCCCCATGACTTCAATATTGGTAGTAGTTCTCGAGTTTATCATTTGTTTGACTTCAAAATTTGAAATATAATACTATGCAAAAAATGTGCCTCGTCAAAAATATTACTGGAAAACTCCGACAAAACCTCAATTAAGGGAAAAAGAGTTCAATGTATATCTCATCATATTAATGACAATGTTCCAAATATGCTTCAAGCATATTAAAATCCTTCCAAAATTTCATTTCATTCATGATATTATTTTATATTGTCGGTTGAATGAAACTTGCAAATTTCAATATCATCCACGACGTAAAAGAATGCTCTTGTAGCATAAATCTTTATTTATATATTATTGACAAAATGTCATATGAATGAACTTCAAGTCAAACATATAGAAATATATAAGATTGCATATTCAATCTTGGCCAAACAATTGTGTCAATAACTTTTAGTTAATTAAAAAATACCATCCTCGCTATCATTGAACTCATGAGTATAAATATAGTCGACTAATATTCTTATTGATTCTATTTGATCCAGTTATATAGACATAACTTATCGAGATCTCTTTGTTCCCAAATTATCATCAGGTACCTGAACCTCTTCAAGGTTTATAATTTCTTATGTCTGTTTACTCTACTGGAGTATAATGTTTAATAAGAAGACCATCACAAATAATTGCTCCATATAAAGGATAAATATTTGAATCAATCGTTACCATGCTTCAGGTATGCCATCTTAATTCGCTTAAAGAATTTTATGAACTATTGATAAACTTATAGTCAGTATTCTAAAATGTAAATTTTTGCTACAAACTTCAGGTTTGCTTTAAACTTTGCGATGATTATATTTATGCATTTCATATTTTTGGTTACCATAACATATGCATTTCATATCTTATTGTTACCATGACATATGCATATCCTCCCCCTAATGCTGAGAATATTATTTATTGTACAATGAATAACAAATTTTGAGAAAAATATACTCCCTCCGCCCCGAAAGAATAAGCAGGTAGATAAAAACACAGGAATTAAGAAGACGTAATCAATGTAATTGGGATTGTATACTTTTTTCACCTTTTTCCAATTTTGCCCTTCATAAAAAAATACCACTACTCCCACGTAATTTGGTAGTAGGAACAGCAGTCTGTTCCAAAGAAAATTAACCCACGCCTGTTCTGTTCCACCTCCATAATAGAGTCTGTTCCACTTTTGTTAAAAAAAAGAAAAAAAAAAGGAAAAATGCATTTGTATAAACATTAAAAAAAACTTATCTCTTCCCATTCCTAACATCCAAAGATAAAAAAGAATTGTCTTTTACTGACCCGCCAAAACACTTTCCAATCTAAAAACTCAAAATACAACTGATAGAACAAAATAAAATTCAGAAGAATCGCCAGAATCAAAGAAATTTCAATTTAGCATGTTTCAAGTCTGATTTTCATTACCTTTAGAATTTTGAACTACATCAATCTCCCTATATAAGTATGAAAACTGAAGACAATCACGACAAAAAAAAATGAATGATCAATCAAAAACTACAAACATCGATTTGAACCTTTCGCCACGAAATCAAGAGTCACGAAATGGTGATCTTTTTACCCCACAAATATTCCTTATTGATCTAAATTTGTTGCCCGAGTCTATTGAGTCACTAAACGATATTCTTTCTACACCAGCAAATACTCAAATTGATTTGAATATTCTGACAGAAGATGTTGATTCACAAGACAACATGATCCCAACACAAGTTTTGCGTAAAGGCAATAAAAAGAAAAATATTTCAAGTGAGAAAAAAAGGGTAATTTTCGAAATGTTACTTCAAGAAAGTCATAATGGAAAAATCCCAAAAGGATCTCTTTCAAAGGTGGCCAAGTCTGTTTCTATTTCTTATAGTTCTGTTTCTCGCATTTGGAATAATGAGGATTTCTCTATTGCTGAAAATGGTTTACCTCCAGAATTTTCTCCAAAGCTTGAAAAGCGAGTCGGACGGAGGAGGGTTCAAATTTCTATGGAACAAATGAAAGATATCCCTAAACGTCGTCGAACAAATATATGATCCTTGGAAAAGGCTCTGAATGTGCAGAAATCAAAATTGCATAGAAGAATCAAAGAAGGGGATATACGAGCGCACTCAAATGCCGTAAAACCATTCTTAACGGATGAGAATAAGAAAGCACGACTAGGATTTTGTCTATCAATGATTAATAAAGGTACACTTGAATCTAAACCTTTATTCGTTAACATGCAAGACCAAATCTATATTGATGAAAATTGGTTTTATATGTCCAAGACGTCATAAAAGTATTACCTTCATTGTGATAAAAAAAGAGCCGTATCGCACATGTAAAAGTAAGAGATATGTTACAAAGATAATGTTTTTGACTGCCGTTGCTCGTCCACAGTTTGATGTTGTCACAAACAAAGAATTTGATGGGAAAATCGGGACTTGGCTATTTATTTTTAAAGAAGCGGCTAAGCGAAGAAGCAAAAATCGTACAGCCGGAACTATGGAGACAGAGTCGATTTTATCAATCACCAAAGATGTTATCCGGAGTTGTTTGATCGAAAAATTATTGTCGGCGATTAAAGAAAAGTGGCCATCTTCTAGTAGTAAGACAATTTTCATTCAACAAGATAATGCGAAACCTCACTTGAATATTAATGATATGGAGTTTCTTGAAGCCGCGAGAAAATATGGCCTTGACGTTCGTTTAACTTGTCAACCTCCGAATAATCCCGACATGAATGTTTTGGATCTAGGTTTCTTTAGAACTATTGACTCTCTACAACACCAGGAGGCTCCATCCACAATTGATGAACTCATTGATGTTGTGGAGAATGCATTTGGAATATTTTTAGCCCAAGAGTTGAACAATATGTTTTTGACTTTACAATCATTCATGGTTGAAGTGATGAGAAATCTTGGATGTAATAACTATAAAATCTCACATATGAACAAACATAAGCTCATAAGAAGTAGGCAGCTACCAGAGTGCATTGACTGTGATGTCGAAATTCTTGCAGCGGCAAGAGCTATTTATGGCGAACAAGTTCAAGATGGAGATACTAGATGAAAATCTAATTAAAAAGAAATAATTGCAAAATTGTAAGCAGACCAATTGATGCAATATATTTCATTATCAACTTGAATAAAAATTGAATGCTCACATCATTTCACAAGTACTGACAAAGTTTTATCTTTCAAATCTTAAAAGAACTCTGGTACATAAATTCTCAGCATTTGAGAAATCACAAGCTCTTTTTCTTGAGCTGTCGAAATGTAACCTTCTTCGATTGGCTCTGCATTTAAATCTAACATTGGCTTCATGCGTGCATTTAAATCTAACATCGGCTTCCTGCATTTGCTCAAGCATCTAGTGCAAATGTAACCTTCTTCGACCGGTAATGCATTTAAGTCTAATATTGGCTTCATGTGTATGTCTAAGTTGGGCTATTGAACTTCCAAAATCTTGGATGAATGTTGAAGCATATCTTGTTTTTCCTCTTCCATTATTTAAAACCAGACCAATTGAATGAAGGTGTTGGAAAAATAATTTGAGAAACTTAACTTTTCATGTCACCGCATTAAGTTTTTATTTATACAGAAAGGTAATGAAGTGTTGGGAGTGATTATATTCACAAATCTTTTTTTTTTTTGACGTGCTGGAACTTGAAGTTGAAAAGACACGTATACTTGCTTTAACCTTTAGTATTCCACCCAAATAATTAAATAGGGGTATTCTAGTCATTTGTTGTATAATTAATACTTCTAAAAAAGAAACCAGTCTATAATTTGGGACAAACGAAAAAGGAAAATATGCCTATCTTTTCGGGATGGAGGGAGTATCATTTTTTGATATGTTCTCAGCACTCGCTATCCATTTTGACATGTGGTGGGGCGATTACAGTACTTACTAGTAGGTGCAAGTGAGCTAACGCCGCCCGAGGGCAGTATTTTTTCAAGCAGGGCTTTCTCGATAGCCAGAAATATTGCACTTGTTTAACTCTTGATGGAGGCTTCTACTATAAGCCATAGACAAGGGGTTTCACATATATCTTCATATTTGGCATATCTAATGAAGTTAGTGAAATATTCATTTCACATAATTACAAAAATTATTCTCATCAAATGATATAACAATATCATGAGGCATATCAATTGCTTTTACCAACCATAGTCAATAAAATATAAATCATCAATGACTTTTATAAATAATTTTACTAGCAAATGATTAGTGTATTTATTAGATACATACGATACTTTGCTCTCACAGCCAATAGAGTAAATATTCTCATAAATCTTTGGTTATGAGATAATAACACATGCAATCTTCTAGTGGATTCAAATATCTAGAAGTCAACATGGAGGGTTAATAAAACATGAATATTATTGGAGCCTAACTCTGATTAAACTAGTGATAATTTAATGGCTAATTTTGTTGAGAACATGTAGCATTAAATATAAATAGAAGAATCTTCATACTCTTCACAAATTAATAAATTGGGATGGTCATACCAGTCATGTCAAATCATGTTAATACTGAACGTCAGGTTCAAAATAAAAAGTAATTTATAACTCCTTTAGAGCTTTTATTGAACTTTTCGGTCAATATAAGAATATATGATTTAGTACTAATTTATAGTACAAATTAATTCGATAATAAATTGTCTCAAGTTCTTATGATTTCAATCAAACTCCTGGTTGATTTATATTCGAAATTGTATCACCACGAGCTTGTAACTCAAGTGGTATCACTAACCTTTTATAATGGTGTTGATAACGGTTCAACCTCTTGTCCTCTCATATTTTTTTTGAGGTTTATCTTTACTTTCTAAGCACTCTGTCCAACTGATTAAAACAATATTCTAAATTATATCAAAACAATTACAAAAATTTGACGTGTAATATTATTGAGATTTGTACTACTTCAAGAATACAATCAATTTAAAGCTTTAAAATTTATAAGAATCCATAACATATAAATAATACTTATGGTTTATATTTTTTTCGAAAATGATAAGTTTTGTATAAGAAACATGCTCTTCGGTACATGATCAAGTAGTGATGATTGACTTGATGTGTTACTCCTTCGTGAGTATACTTGGTTTTTAATATTGCATACGACAAAGTGTCATTTTTCAAAACAAGAAGTATTCAATTGAATACTTAACATAAATAGCACTACTTCAGGAGAAATATATCAATATTTTTCACGAATATAAAATTGACAAATAAATATATAAATAATTTCCAGGGGCATAGGTTTGATGATTTCTGTTCCAACGAAAGTGAGAATGAATTCAATTGCTGACCATTGGGATATATGCCACCAATTGATTAAATAAAAGAAAAAAGAAGTTTAATTTAATCATAACTGTACCCATTTCTTGAGCTCATAACGTTAATTGACGATTCATGGAAAAGTCGAATTAATGTTTATGTATGGGGAGAGCAGATGAGTTTGATGTGTTATAAAATTTTATGAATGTAGTATGGAATTCGTAGTATAAAATTTTATAAATGTAGTATGAAATTGGAATTTTATGAATTTGAATTCAAAAACGTAGTATGAAATTTTATAAATGTAATATGGAATTCGTAGTACTTTTATGAATTGAAATTCCACAACGTAGTATGAAATGTTATGAATGTAGTATGGAATTTGATAGCATGAATTGGAATTTTATGAATTGAAATTCCACAACGTAGTATGAAATGTTATGAATGTAGTATGGAATTCGATCGGAGTCCGACCATTAACATGGTAGTATGAAATTAATATGAATTTTATTTGCGTTAAATTTGGGGAAGAATAAAAATTTAAAAATAAAATAGGTTAGTAAGAATAAATTTGTACTTTTAAGTATTAGTTTGATTAAATGGGAAGTTGAATGAGTAAACGAGAATCAATACTTTTCAATGGATTTTTTGGAAATAAATATTTTCCTATGGGAGTAAACGGGAATTATCCCAATAATCAACAACAATTTACATGTAAAAGGGCAAAACAAAATTTCTTTTTTCTTTGCTTTGAAACGATTCTATTTGATTTTCTGCTAACCCGGCACTAACTCTTTCTCACGGTAAACTCACCATTTATCACAATAATTTTTATTTATTAGCATGTGACCTCCCTCACCTAGAATTGTAAACCCGCCCCTGGGTTCAAATGCGGGACGTTATCGGTCTTCGTCAGCCATATATTACAGACTAGATTCTTGCAAGTATATTTTGTGAGGGTGTATCGTCGAAAAAAGAATTTCATCCAAATAAGTATATATTAGCTACTCAGTTGCATCTTTAAAGTACTTTGATACTTGCGTTACATGTTTACCAACAATATCTATTTCTGGACCTTTATGTGAGAGTCTTTGACCATTACTGAAGCAAAAATTAGAAAATTACTCATAATAAATAAATTGTAAATAAAAGATATGTAGAAAGACAAAAAGTTTAGTTGCTTGCCGTTCGTTATGTATGCCATAAAGAAAATTTTCCAAAGTGAGATTTCTTTTCCAAAAAGAGCGAATATAAATTTTAAAAAGAGAAATATATCAAAAGTGAATTTTTAAGAAGAACTGATATCCAATTGCCATATTTTTAGTCGTAAATATGGTTGTCCAAAGATAAATACAAATATCTGTGAATTGAATATAGTATTCCTCCTTAATTTATTTTGAGTCTTAATATATGTTTCTCGTTTGAAAAAAAAAATATAGAAATAATATAAATTGAAAAATAATCTGACATTGCAACATCAACGACTCTAGACATGGTTAGAGACACAACTTCTGCTGCTCGGCTTCTTTGAAGCCCAGGTGGACCAGACCAGACATATTCTCTGTAAATAATAACTTCAAAAACTAAAATAATTAAATAAAATGTAGTATAAATTGAAGAGAAACCCAATCAATTAAATTCTACTAAGCTCTTCGCATTTACACATTCGGATGGTAAATAATCTCGATCTGAGCAAAAATCTCAACCCTAGTTTTTGGGTATCAAATATAATTAATAACAAAAAAAATAAAGAAAATGTATTTATAATGGTCACAATTTAATACCACAAGCTCTTCTCATGGATTTAATCTTGATTATTCCCTTTCTCATCCTCCTGGCATCAGCAAATCTGGCCCGTCTCTCAATAAAGGCCCCGCTCCCATCCAACGGCCGAGATGGGTCAAACCTAAAAGCCTCTCCAGCAGAGATGTTCAGATCCGGGATCCCAAGTGGGCCCACCCCGCGGAATGATCCAAACCCATTATATGGTGCGTAGAATTGGGCTGTAACTGGGCCCAACGAATGCTGGAATTTCTGTGCCGTCGGATACACAACCAGCGGCTGATGATGAGGCGCCATACAATTACAAATATGATGATGAATTTGTGTAAATCCCATCCCAATTCCTACTCTTTTTTCCATTTCAGGCTCTCTTTTTCGCAGGCAAGAATTTTGCACCTGTATAAATATTTAGAAAAAAATAAAAATAAATAAAGAAACCAAATAAACTAGGATTCTTTTCTTACCATAACATAATTATTGTTTTTCGAGTATTTACAATTTAAAAAAGAAAAATTGGAAAGGAAGAACTAGATCCATTACCTCTTGTTTCATTGCCTTTAATTCAGAATTGTAGGCATTCAACTTGTTGTAATATTCAGTTACATTCTTGATCTCCTGTTTATTTTGACAATAAAAAAAAGGAAAAAGAAAAAGAAAAAAAAAGGGGTTAAGTCCAATGAAATAGCACTATACAGAAAATATATAAAAAGATAATGAAGAAGAAATTCAAGAAAAGACGACTTTGTTGACTAAAAAGGGATTTTATGTAGTAGCAAAATTTAAATTCCATAGAAACTCGAAACTCACCCCTCTGTAAAAATCCCTGCGCTTAGTTAACTTTTCTATCGAATCATTATACTCCTCCATTGCCTGCAAAATCAACAGAAAAAGGTAAATAATGAATTCAAGTATAACCCCACCCAAAAAGAAGTAGGTCTCAACTCGCAAGTAAACAAAGCCAAAAACAGGGGATTGCGAGAAAAAAAAAGGTTAAAAGAAGATAAAAACTGGGAAAAAAAAAAGATCTAAAATAATAATTAAAAAAAAAGTGAAAGTGAAAACATGTAACTGAAATCAACTAAGAAAATAGAAAAAGAAATACCCTTTTAATGGAGTTTTTCTTGAAAGCACGTCTGGCTTTTTGTTCATCAGATTGACAGGGCGCAAAAGAGAGCGGCGTGACAGGGCTGCCGGCGGCGGTCTCCGGTGGCGTGGATGAGGGTGCACGAGAAGGGGATGCACCCTCATACAGTTTAGATCTCATCTTCTTGAAACCCCATCTGAATCCATTCTCTCTGATTATATCTGGAAGATCGAGTAGAATTTGAGCGACAAAAAGTTCATCCTCCGTCGGAGAAATAAGCAGAGAGCTTTTTCCGATTCTGCCTAATCTGGTGATCTCGTTCATCGCCTTTTCTCTTTCCATCAAAATCGACAGAATGGCGATGGGATATGAGAGATGGGATTTATCAGGGAGCGAAAGAAAGGGCAGGAGGGGTTTCTTTATGCAAGGAAAACCACGGGACGGGAAGGGACACGTGGCACAATTAGGGTTTATGCAATGTGGAGTATATTTTAAAACGAACTAGCGTGTACAGGGGTATAATATATATATTATAATACTATTTCGGAAACAAAAGAGAAAAAAATTCGTAAATTAAAATATAGATAATATTACAACTTAGTAAAATTATTCACATTAGATTCTGAAAAGTTTCCTTGTAAATAACATTTGCAGTTTTATTAACAATATTTCCATTATCGTCACAATTTAGGATTTTTTATCTTTTACGACTCTTGACCGAAGAGACTGCGACGTAGAGTTGATCGTGGCTAAAAACTGGTCTTGGTAAATACAAAGCGACATTGGAAAAAGTTTGACCATGACTTTTGTTTATAGTCATTACGAAACAAACAATAAGAGGAAACTGTCTCTTTTGAAATTTGAACGGAACCCTACTATTCGAATGGCTCAATGCCATTCGTGGAATGTAAACCTTCATCCCAACTTAGTTCCAGACAAAATCTTTGCTTCAATAATGCGATCTCCAAGTTGGGTAACAACTAATTTAGTACCATTGCACAATCCTGAAGCTTGATCCATATTTCTAATCAATATAACCGAAACTCCAATTTTTAACTTAAGAATATGATTGAGGATTCTGGAGCACTTTATCGTGTTTAAAAAATTTGTCGAGTACACTTGATGCTAAGTTTTTCCATTTACATATGTTTTGCAAATTGTGTCAGAGCTAAGATAAACTCTTTCATCACCTGGAAGAATCGACATCACATAATCATTCACCGTCTCAAAAATACTATTATTGGGGGCAAAAATAACTCTTTTTTCGAAAAATGAGTGATTGCCAAAGTTCTGTAAAGGATATGGATAAGTGCTCTCAATAATTGCAGCAACATGATCACCAGAAGTTTGGAGAAGTATATCGTCAGCTATATCAATTAAAGTTTGACCATCCTCTTCTGTTTCAATTTTGCCATCACCGATTTTGAGTATCCAATCGGAAAAATCCGAATTTCACGTTCAACAGATTTTGACATTGATTGTCCGACTGTTAACCTCATATTATTTGTCAATCGAAGAATCTTACAATGTTTCCATAATCTAGATGAACACATACTGGCATACACAATATCTTCCCGACTACCCTTTGGCACAACCGGTCGAACTTGACGAAAGTCTCCACCTAGAACTATAACCTTCCCGACAAATGGTAAGTCCTTTTTCTTCAGGTGCAATATGTTTCAAACTTTTCAAAATAAAATCTACTCATCATCAGTTGTCAAGGCCTGATGTGACAATGAATTCCCTCCAGAAAGATTTCGGAATAGCCTATTGAACAAAAAATGTATTCATATATTATCTCGAAGTATCAACTAATTTAGTTTAAAAAAAATGAATTATGTCTATAATATAAGGCATACAATTCGACCATGTTCGAGATATGTCTTGTTAGTTTTGACTTCAAATTCAGGGTCATTGAGATACTCATCTGTATTAAACCCACCGTGTTGCATTCTTGCAACACCCTTACTATCAAAAATTATCAAATCAAAAATGTGATCTTCATTATTCATAAAAACAAATGAACAATCTTCGGCAATGAAGTTATCATCTTCAAAAGTTTCCCATCCATTTCAAACCGAGCCTAAAAAGAAATTCCAATCACCGCAAATTGAAAATATAAAAAATTATACGAATCGATGAAATCAGAATTAACGATTGTTGAATTCACCGAATCTGGTATTCAGATACTATAACACCCAGAAGATAAAAACGAACTTCGAAAAACATACCTTATCTCCATCAATATAAACGGTGACATCCAACATAACCCCCCGCTCATTACGCAATGTAAACTCAAGATCTTCAATATCTTGGAAATAGGTTACAATCTTCCGAGGTAAGTGCTGGAAAATTGATCACAAATAACAATAGACTTATTTAGTTAATTTGGGTTCAATCTAAAAGAAATATACACGGGTAATGCAAGTATTGTATTCGAAAACATTCTTTAATTTACATGAATAATAAAATTTTATTTTCTATGAGACGTCAGAGTTTATCTTACAAAATTAATCTAAAAGTTACATTATTGTTAAGAAATATAATAAGAATTCGTATACTGTTTAAAATTGAAAGTCTTGTTACAAAATTTTTAACAAATTTCCATGTATCTCATCGTTTCAACGGATCAAAATGAAGCACCAAGTATTATATCATATTCTTGAAATCGATGTTTATCAACTAAGTAGAAATCCATTTCATCGTTGTAGAAAGGAATATGATATCGAATATCAGTTTATAACCATCAATACACAGATTATGAATTCCGAATTTGCAACAATTGTTTAAAAAAAAAGATAAATAACTAAATTTTGATATTAATCGACAATAAGGAAATTAGTAAGCTTTTATATAATTGCAAACGATGAATGAGTTCTATATTCGGAATAAAATTATACCATAAAGGGGATGGTCAAATCAATTTCTCGAACATGTGTTTTGTGTACGGATCAATTTTTCACAGTTTTATTTTGTATTCGAATCGATTTTTTGAACATATATTTTGTGTTCGAAAGTTTAGATCGAATGACTTTTTAAAGGCATTTTTTTTCTTTTTTTTTTTCAATGGCACGATGGCGGCAGCGTATTTATATGCACATATTTTATTTATGTTTTTCAATAGACGACGGCCATGGCAGTGGCGGCGGCTAGACTGGTGGTGGAGAGTTGAAGGAGATGAAGTATTTGAGGTGTAGGGTTTAAGGATAATATTGACATTTTTGTGATAATATTTTTTGTGGGATGAACTATAATAAATAAATGAGGTGCGTATATCCACGCTCTTTGTTTTAAATTTACTTGTGTTGACCGATAATCGTGACACGAGTATTTTAGATTATTATATTATATTAATAAATTAATAATATTACACTTATATCAAATGAATTTACACCATCTATTTCAGTTCGTTCCGTGCATCGCACGGGTTAAGCACTAGTCAAACTTAAAGAAATAAATACGGAGACAAAATACACCATGCCCCATCACTTATATTTACATTTATTGATCCTCCTCATTAATTCATTAAAATGATATGATGGAAAAATATAATTAAGAAACCGTGAAATATCCCTAAACTTAAAAGCGAAAATACAAGATTTGGAGAATAAAAAACAATTGGGTCATTTTGCCGAGTATTATGATTGAAAGCCCGAATCGTACTCGTGTCGGCCGATCTTGCTGGCAAATTACAGTTAAAAAAACATATTCAATATGATAAATGTACATTTCTATCAAATTTCTTTTTGTATTTGTTATGATAAATTTTTATCTATACAGTGATAAAGTACATTTATCAACATTTAACAAGTATAAAAATATTCACTCACTCACTGTTATAAATATGTTAATATTTGTTCTGATAAATAATTATCTTCATTATGATAAAAGTCCATATTCATTATGATAAATATCAACCTTCATTTTTATAAATGCTTATATATTAATCATGTCCAATATGATAATATTAACCTCAATGTGATAAATATACAATTGTTTATGATATAAATGAACACATAATAAGAAGTAAGCTCAATCAAAAAATATATTTACATTGTATTAAATATTTATTTTTAAGTGGACGGTGTAACGTATAGATGAGTGACCAGCTTGCTTCGGCCCGCCGCGGGCTGCCCCAAAACAGGGCAGGGCGAGCTTGGCACGCTTTTCCTCCAACCGAGAAATCCTAAGTCCGCGGCCCGCGGGCCAAGTTGTTTTAATTTTTTTTAATAAAATTATATTTTTTGTTAAATTTTAATTAAAAAAATAAAAAATTATTATAATATTTAAAGTTTTCTAACGGCCAAATATGAAATAAAAGAATACAAATGTTTCTTCAATTTTAACCGATATAAATTCTAATTTTAAATTTTTAGGAAAAAACAAAAACTGAAAACGGGACAGTTCACAGGCCAACCCGTTCCGACCCGTAAAAACCTATGGGTTGAACGGGACGGGCCAAAAAAGCCCGTGATCAAACAGGTCTTGAAAATTGAAGCTCAGTTCCACCCGTTTGTGCGGGCTGGCATCAGCCCGCAACCTTTTGCCCATTCTGACAGTGCTGGCCGATGGAATATTTTCACGTTTTCTCGAGAGACCTTCATTTCTGGGCTCAACTAAACGGGCCCAATGTTTCCAATTTGCTTCATAGATTAATGGGCTTTGTGAAATTAATTAGGTTGTCCTGAAAATAATTAGTAGGTGGGTGGGTCTGTTCTGTATTTATATCAGAATAATGATTGATGTTAAGATCTGATTTTGAGGTCTGTTCAAACACCAGACCAGAGGGTCACGCTGAGCCCTCTGTCCCGGAATTCTTATAATTTAAACTGATTTAAGTTATTTGTATAATTAAATTTGGTTATTGGTTTTTAATCTTGTTAAGTTAATATTGTCTACAGAAGCAAATCTAAATAATACTGGGGCAATTGACAAATAGTGGATAGGAAAAATACTTTTATCAAATACACTAATTAATCAGATAAAATATTAAATAATTCAATTATAAATACATAATTACAATGTTGACACCATTAAAAATAACTAGTTTGAAAATAGTGATTACGCCGACTTTGTTAAGAAAAGTATAACAACACAATATTTATTAAAATGATTATTAAGTTTAGAACGTAAATATTAAACGCGTAAAAAAAAATGTTCATTTTAAACTTCAAAAAATTACCTTCTGAATTATTAATAAAATATATATATTATACATTATAAATTTTGAATAACTCGGTATAGACCACATTAATTGTTTGTTTTCAATTTTGCGTCGAACAAATAATCTCGAACTATTTCCACCTCTTAATTCTCAATAATGCGACGTGAAGTTGATATGTGTATTGCGCGGGAGTTATAAGAATGAACATTTTCAAGTTTGCTTAGTTATAATAATATTAAATAGAGAAACACATGTGATTCAAACAAATCTGAATATCTTATTTCTCTGTTGTTTCGTATCGGACAATTGTCTCGTACCAATATAAATATTTTAAAAATTAAAATATTAATTATTTGTGATATTAAATTATAATACCAATATCGTAGTTCATTCATTCATGTTAATATAATCTAGTGCCATACCATGGATGGAAATTAAATATAACAGTAAATTATAGTTAAAAATATTATTAGACTCGATCGAACGTTGATGTTGTAATTTATTTATATATTCTAAATCTTCATACACTACAAAAAATTTAAGAAAATCTTAGAGGATTTGCTATTAGACTAAGCATGAGATGTACTTTGTAATTATGCATTAAATAATAGCAATAATAACATGGGCATGATATTAGATGTACATTTTGTAATTATGTCCCAAATATTAACAACAATAATATATCGAAGTCTGCATTCTAATAGGATATATTGAAAATATTTATATTTGGTTTGAAAGGAAAAAAAACCTCTTTTTTTAGTTGTGTCACTAAAACTTGATCTATACAAAAAAAAAAAAAAAATGTGATTCAAAGTTTTTTTTTAAGAAAAAACTACGGTTGGGGTTTTAACCAAATTACAAAAAGAAAACTCATCAAACTTTAAAAATAACAACGTTTTGATATCACAGGAACATGAAGAACTAACATATAATCATGAAATATTAACCAATTTGTTAGAATCACAACATATATTTCACTCTTCCAAGTCAGTGTTTTAATTATTGATAAGTTCAAATTGTCTCTATTAGACAAAAATTTGTTAAGTATTTATTACACCAGCCCATATGTTTATTGAAATAAAAATTACTCTATTTCTCCCCTATACACACACTTAAGAGTTTACTGCAAGTATAAAACTTATAATAACAAACAAACAAAAAAAACAAATAAAAGCAGATTTTTCTGTACTTTACTTCCGACTGCGATGTCCAACAACAGTTTTTGCTCTTATATAACATATGATGTCAAAAAATATAAAAAGAAAATCAATAATAGAAAAGGTTTCCTAAGAGAAGCAAAGATGGTCTAAATCAATATATATATATATATATATATATATA
>BMAC01000379.1:585451-648018 GCA_014905375.1 Phtheirospermum japonicum
GTCCAACTTAGTTCCGTATAAGAGGATGTTTTATTTTTCCTCTAACGCCCGCCTGCAGAGGTTGTACGCATCTAAAACAACGGCAAATGATATGCGGTGGCATGCAGAACATACGGTAGAGCGACAAAAGAAAGTGTATAATAAATAAAAAATACATGATAATATTTGCACATCAAGCAAGAAACTTTTGCAAACAAGTAAAGTATTTTTTGTCATAAAGTAAGATTTTTGGACATTAAATAAGAATTTGTGTGCATATAGTAAGAAATATTTTCGGTGACCGGAAATATTTTAGTACATATAGTAAGAAATAGTTTCGGTGATCGAAAATATTTTTGAACATTAAGTAAGAAATTTATGGACATATAGAAGAAATTCAGACATATAGTAAAAAATTCAGATATACATTAAGAAATTTTAGGGGAAAAAACAAACAAACTCCGGCAGCCGAAAAATTTACCGGCAGCCGATTTTTTTTAATTGCCTGAAAAACTTCCGGTTGGCCGACAGTGGCAGATGTAGGCAGCAACCACCTGCTGACCCAATTATTATTATTATTATTATTATTATTATTATTATTTATAAATTTTCAATAGTAAATGTATTGTGGTATATATATATATATATAATTTTGAACTATTTAATTTAAACTTAGATATAAAATTAAATGACAAATGGATCTCAATTTAGAGAACTATTCGACAATTTCTCCGTGATACCGTATGCCACCAAAATTTATTAGGAAATCATTACAAAAATAGCATCTTATGCTACTTTAATTAAACAATTCAAACTTACCTTCCTGTCAGCCGTAAACAAAAAGTGGAAATGTAACGAATGAGCTAAAATATAGTCATTTTCCTAATTTATCATTATATAATATCAAATTAAGATAGAATTACAATTGGGGCTGCAAACGAGTTGAGCGGTTCACGAGCGCTCTCGAACAGCTCGAATCAAAGCTCGGCTCGAACTCGGTCAAACTCGAGCTCGAGCAGCTCGAGCTCACAAACGAGTCGAGCTCGAGCACGTCACTAATAAGCTCGCGAGCTCGATGAGCTGCTCGATTATGTGTGAATTTACTAAAATACCCCTATTTAATAGTATTAATTACAAAAATACCGTAATTTTATTAGATTTAAAACTAAAAAACTCGAGCCGAGCATTGTCGAGTCGAGCTCGAGCATGCTCATTTCCTTGTCGAGCCGAGCTCGAGCAGCAATCTTTCGAGCTCGTCGAGCTCGAGCACAAATAAAAAAAGTCAATCCTGACTCGAAATCGTGAATGCACGACTCGACTCGGTTCGTTTGCAGCCCTAAGTACAATGGCAATATTTTTGACTTTCATTCAAAATAAAAATTATTAATTCCGAGTATGAGAAATAATCATATATACTTTGGTACGATAATCTTTAAAATATAAAAATAAATAATTAAACATTCCTATTTTTAAGTATAGTGTAAGCGAAATGGGAAAATATTCCATATCCACCAAATTAATATATATGGACTTTCTTATGAGCATGAGTAAACGTTGCATGATATCGACCGTAGATAATTTGTGCGAATATATTCTTTTCTCTTTTTTATGCAAAACTCCCTTTTTCGTATCGATCACTTAAAAATTAAGTTTGCTTAAATCTCACAACCTTATATCATATCACACACCACACTAATAATCTAATTCAAGCAGATTATTTCTGATTTTTTTTATAAAAAAAAAAGAAAAGAAAGAACATGGGTTGGTTAACGAGAGGAAGAAGGGGTGTAAGCTGGAAAGACCAAACCCTGGACTCAATATCTGCACCGCCGTTGGGTTTAATGGTGTTTTTGGGGCTCTTTATCATGTTGATGATTTTTGAAACTTATTCAGAGTTCCAGGAGAAAATGGAGAGAAGCAAGATGAAATTTAGGCTCGGTCTCCTTCTGCTGCCACTGGTGGGGATTCTGGTGGTGACCGTGATGTTGCTCCGCCGCAGGTGGTGGCTCTACGCCGCCGGGTTTCGGAGGCCGGCGGTGGCGGACGACGGAAGTTTGCCGTGGGGGCTGATGCTGGTTTTGGTGCTGCTTATTGTCATGGTCTATTATCGGTCGTCCTTTCAGTCTTTTTGGTTTAGATCTATATAGGATATATATATATTTTTTTAATTTGATTTGATTTGATTTTTGAAAAAACAACAAAAAAAAACAACAACAATCTTTTGAGATGATTGTGGACTTGTTGTGGCAACTGGTTCGAATCAAGGTTACACGTAATAACTTGTGTATTTAATTAACTTGGTTTTGTGATGAATATACATGTACAAGTGTATAATTTTTTTTTTAAAATGAAATGTAAGATGCGCCTTCATTAATCACTGTTACAATATGTTGCGTTGTGAAATAGAGAGAAAATTGTTAGAATAAAAAATATGAGTAATTTTATTATAAAGATATAGTTGTCTCATGAAAATTTAATAGGATAAAACCTAGTTGAAGGAATAAAAGTACGACGCTATTCCCTCGAAAACTATCACTTAAAAGTCTACAAATGTTAGTCTTGTGTAGCAATTTTTTAAGTTCCAAGTGATAATATCGGAAATATTTTCGTGAATAAGTCCGTAAAATCCTTCAGTTAAATTTGTATATCGATATCGCCACTCTTTTGTAGATCATGTGTGCGAAAGGATTTTATGAGAAATCTGCTTTGTCTTGTAAAATCTTTCAGTTATACGTGATGATATGTCATAAAAATTTAGAGTTTAGGGTTTAATTTTTCATTTTAGGGTTTAGTTTTACATTCTAGGGTTTAGTTTTTCATTTTAGAGTTTAATTTTTTATTTTAAGGTTTAGTTTTCTATTTTTGTATTTAGTTTTCCATTTTAGGGTCCCGACAAAAATCTATCATTCTACCAGTTATATGTGATGATATGTGTTAGTTATATATGATCATATATGTCAGTTATATGTGATGATATATGATCGAAATTTGGGGTTTAGAGTTTGATATTTAATTTAGGGGTTTAGTTTTCCATCATTTGGGTTTAGTTTTTTATTTTAAGTTTATATTTTTATTTTAGGGTTTAGATTTTAGGTTTAGAATTTTAATTATTTGTGATGATACGTATCAGTTATATGTGATGGTATATACCAGTTATATGCGATAATAAGTGAATGGATGAGAAAGGGGAAGCTTAGACTAGTATTACGAAAAAAGGTTAGGCAACTTCGGCGCACCTAAACCTATCTTTCACTAGGTCAAGGAAAGCTGATAGAAATTCGACTTTGGTCAATAAAAGAGGCGAACGCCCTTGGGACAAGTAAGTAAAGCGAATCAGTAAGAAAGATCGTAAGTGACGAAGTTCTAATCCTTTCCTGCGCTAGAAGACAGGGTTTGGTCCTTTGTGTGGAGATTCAAATAGGATGATTCGTCTGAGTTCGAGATCCAATACATAAAAGGAAAATTCCCGATTAGTACCAAATCAAAACTTCTACTTACCTTTTAGTTACTTTAAAGTATTTTACCCCATTAAGACTAAGTTAATTTTATTAATTAATAAAATTATAAATAATAACTGGCTGTATTACCCCTAAATAAACTCTCGATAGCTTTGCCCTCAACTGACTACCAGATTTTTCGTGCCGTTCTGTGTGAAAAACAAGGATTAACTAAAATAAATTCCAAAAAATTAATATGAGGCTTTTCTAACAAATTCCAAAAAATGAACCTGAGGTTTTTGTATGAAATTCTAAAAGGAAAGTATGAAATTCGAATTGCTTGAGTATGAAATCCGATTCTGGGAATTGTGTGAATGTTAATGAACTATAATAAAGTATTATGAAACTAATGAATGCCACTGTTATCACTAAATATTTCTTACTAATTCACATACTAATTTTTAAGTATGAAATTTTATAACTGTGTAGGATGAAATTCTAAAAATTCATAGAAACACGTATGAAATTCTTAAAACACAAGTATGAAACTAATTTTTAAGTATGAAGTTTTAAAAACAAGTATGAAATTCTTCAGAATAGGTGTCTATAAGAAAGAGAGTATGAAATTCAATCATATATCATTAACTAAAAAACAAGTATGATTCCATGAAAGAAACTCAATTTGTAATGGCGAGTGGAACTATACCAATAGAGAACAATGCATCATCTACAATGATATTGATAAGTATAAGAGCGAGATGGGGGATTGTTTGAAACAAAGGATTTTTTTTTGTGTGTGCAGAAGAGAGTCTATATTAATTTAGAGGGTAAATTTGTAATGTATATATAGGAGTTAAGTATAAAAAATATATGAAAAAACGTTTTTCGTCTAAATGGAATATGGTTCTTTGCTTTTGGCCTAATTGGTCAAAGCCCCTAAATTAAATTACTGGGTGCACCTTACAAGGTGCACCCAGGTCCATGGTATAATGACTCTCATTTGAGTTGTGTGATACACGGAATATATATTTTCAAATTTACTGTCTAAGTGTTGTATCATTAAAACCTTGCCATTAAAATCATGTGGGACAAAATATTGTCGAAGAAAAAGAATACAACTGCTCCCCCTGGTTTCAGTCGGTGGGAGTTCTGGAGTTCATTGTCTATCTCTCTTCGATTAAAATATTAAAGATTTGAAATATAATATGCTTTATTAATTTTTCATGAGTTCTAGTGAAGGAAAAAGATTAAATTATTCATTCAATATGTTTAAAACATTCTCTCATAGAAATCTTTACTAGGAAAACTCAATGGGACAAAATATTAGTGAAGGAAAATAGAGTGCAATGCATATCTCATCATATTAACTGATAATGTTACAAATATGCTTCACGCATATCAAATTCCTTATGAGATTTCATTTCATTCATGATCTTGGTCTATATTTTCAGTTGAGTGAAACTTTAAGTTTATGGAGGTTTTGGTTTTGAAGGCTATTACTTTTCGATCACTCTGGTTAGAGAATTATGCTGATAACATGTACTTGTGAAATAGAGAGGAGAGAGGAAATTATCAGAAGAAAAAATATGGAGTAATCTTATATGAGGACTATAGCTTCTTAAATATAGGTATAAGATTTCAATGATCATTCACTAATATATAAATACAACATTATGGAACTTATAAAAAATATTTATTTGCTGTTATTTTTCAAAGATTGTCCTTTGCCTAAGATAAATGAATTTGAGAATTGTTGTCGTGGGAGTGTTTGAGTTAAGAAGTGTGATTGATTATTGAATTTTAAATAAAAATGACAAGTTGATGTTTTTATCCTGAGTAATTAATTACAGGAATAATAAAGTTTAGACGAATTATAAAAAGAAAATAAATTTTTAATACAGCACAATGATAGGAGGCCAAAGATGCAAACTTAGAGTTCGAGATATCAAAAGAGCTTCTCGTTAAACTCCCTTATTGGAGAACAAAAATTCGAAATGCTGACTGGTCGAGTTTTTCTCTAAAGCATAAGCCCCTAAAGCTCGAGCACTCAAGAATCTCGAGGCGATCGTGAGCTCTTTTATTACCAGAATGAACCGTTTTGAGAAATTAGGTCTGACCACACTGGCGAGCTCGCAAAATCTCAAGCACATTAGGAAAGTTCGTGAAGAGATATAGCTATTATAACATGCCTAGATTCCAGGAATGTACACAAGACCCCGAGTATGGAAAAAGAAGAAGTAAGATAGGTTGAGATTTTACAAGGAAAGAAAAAAAGAGAGAGCTCGAGATAAATCAAGTTACTTTACTAGAAGGAAATTATAATTATGCCCTCGAAAAGGAGGGTTAAACCTCGAGCTCTCAAAAAAAACAAAAAACTTGAAATTTCCCTAGATCCACTTGGGGAAGAATCAAAGTTATTGCAATGACCCCAGATCTCCGGATCATTCCCCGAATATCAGGATAACCCATCAAAACCCTCCATACATAATCTAAGGGGAGCTAAGAGAGAGGTATGCATAATTTTACTATCACCTTCATATAATTCACATTTTTTCATTATACTAACTTGAGCATTTGAGAGGATTTTCTAAAACAACACTCCGACCCCCCTTTCTAATCCTTTTGTTGGTGCAGGTGTTCGATTTGTTTGAGCATACGGTGGTCCAATTTTAGCCCCGATAAATTGTGATGAACTGAGTTAGCTTAAGTAGTAAGAGAGAACTCGACATATCAAAAATTTATATCGCTTCATATCTTAGATTATTATTAATATTCCAAACTACTTTACTATTTATGCATAATATATGTATTTATTATTATCTGAGAATGACTATTTTGCCTCTAGTGAGATTAAGTAATTATGATTATATCATTGGAAGTATAAATAGGGTTTCAGTTATAATGAAAATCATACCTGAGAATTCATTCTATATACATTCTCTCTATTTATCTAGTTTATAACACATTACCACCCACTGGGTTCAAATAGAACCATGTCATTATATGCGAACCTGCGAACTGGTGCTTTTATTATATACCATCATTACTTTTATTATACAATCACAGTGCTTTATTAATATTTTCAGTTATATACACCAGTGGTGCTTTTATTAAACAATCCTAATGCTTTTAATAAAATAAGAAAATACACAAAAAACCTGATCCATCCATTTAATTAGATCTAAGGCCCATAATAGACCCTAGGTTCACATATAATGACATGGTTCTCATTTGAACCTAATCATATATATATATATATATATATATATATATATATATATATATATATATATATATATATATTATCATATAAATAAGAGTTTGCGTAGATCAACCTCAACTCATTCTGAAAATGAAATCATCTACTTGTGAGTGAAACCAAACACTACCACCACTCTGGACATTCACAAAATGGTTGAAATTAAACAAAATGATTTCCATAACCAAAATAGAACAAAAAACCCACGCCGTATGCATACCAATATACCATATCCAATACACCCTATGTTCAAATTGGCAAAGATGCTCCTCCACACATCAGCTTCCATGTCACCATCATCAATTTCAAATATAACAGTCTTAGCCTACTCAAGTCCCGTGACCCCTCCGCCCTCGATGGCCTGCTGGCTTTCCACTTCGCAACCATCCCCGACGAAAAGTCGACGTTCTTTCACTATCATATTGTGTGGTGTATAAGCTAAGTAGCTCCATTTTCATCTGTGCTCCGCATCACTATTCGGAGTGCAAGATTTTCTTGTGTAGAGGATACGAGAAGGTTTCTTGATTTTAAAACAAAAGGGATCATCATCAGTTGGACAAAGCCAAGACCAAGTCGTGGTGCTGATGTATTCTAATAAAAGAAGAAAAAGGGGATGCTTTAAATGTATTTTACCTTCCGAAGATGGCAAGCAAATGAAAGGCAAAAGTTAATCATTACTTGTTCTATTATTTTTAATATTCTAAATAAATAAAACACGAAACTCATTTTCTTCGACTATAAGAATCATATATAACTGAAATTAAGTTTTCTTGACACCACAGTGTTCAGTTTAATGAGAGCTTCATTTTGAGACGAATACTGATATATAAAATAATAAATCATTTGAAAATATAATATGTTGAAGTATTAAAAGTTAAATTATAATTAGTACTCTTAACTATGAAAATTTGAACAATGATACTTGAATTTGTGGTATTTATTCTTGTATTACTGAAACTCTCCAAAGGGGTATAAGTGACACCACGCGCCGGTCAGGTGGCTCAGTCGTCGACGACTGTCACAATTGATGGGAGATGGTACTTTGACGTGAAACCATCTAATTGATGATGATTATATAAAGAGATATGAATGTTGTCTTATGGTGGCAACCGTTAGCTACTAATGAAAGATGATGGTTTGATATATAACTATCTACTTAATGATGATTATATATTGAGAAAATGATCGGATAAATTCCAAATCATGACCGAATCTCGATTGTCTATCGATAATTTGACCATTTAATAATTTATGATCATGTATCGGTATAATATGGATGGTCATTATTCTAGTGAAGAAGTTAAATATTTGTAATTTAAATTCTTATATTTTAGTTACTGTAACAAGGTCCAAGTGGTGGGTAATATGGACGGTCCTCCAAGAGAAAAAGTTAAATATTTGTAATTTAAATTCTTATATTTTAATTACTGTAATAAGGTCAAAGTGCTGGGTTAAACCACTATTTGTTGATTTTAATTTTTATAATTTAAATATTACAACACGTCCTATGTGATGAGTTCAATTATCATAAGATTGATGGTTTTACATATTTGTGCATTTAATATACTAAGTGATGGGTGATACTGTCTACCGAGCAGATCCTACTACTGAAGAAGTATTTATTGATTACAGAATTTAATTTTCATAATTTCATTTTTGTTATTTAAATTTATACACTTTAAATACTGTAATATCACCAACGTGGTGGGTTATACCATACAATTGGCTAAATCCCACTATAAATAAATAAATAAATAATTATATGAATCCTTCTCCCGAAGTAGCAGTCAATAGAAATGAAATTCGATTCCCCACATTTATTGAATAATAATGGATAAAATTAAGAAAGTGATACAAGAAGTTGTCTCTACAAGTTTCATGCTGATAAAAGAAATATATCACTTGAAATAATCATATGCGATCATATTGATATGATAATGAAATGCTCTTGAAGAAGAATATATATGTTGCTGACATTATACTCATGAGATATTAAACCTCTATATTTGCATAAAGGTAAAATGATGTTATTAGTACTCCAGAAGACGTAAAAAAATAGTCAAAGTGGAGATAATAAAATTAGCTTAAAAGCAGCAAACACTCGACATTGAAATACAGAAATATATATTAAACTCATGAAGGTGGGGTGAATCTCAAGAGTATTTAACTCTGCAATTCTGTCACCCCTTACTAATCATAAGAGTTTACAATGAGAGATCTAAAGGATTTGGGCTTCTTTTTTGCTTGACACATATAGTCTGCGAATGCCAAGTTTTAACTTTCACAAAATCTTCAACAAGAATATATGCTTGAAGATTTGAAAGTTGATCGATAATTATGTTGACAGATTTAAGTATAATTGAATCGAACTTCTTGCACTTACTTTTTTATTAGAAAAGTACATCCGCAAGAGAAAGGAGTAATTGTAAGTAATAAGTTTGAGTTGAGTCGAATCTCTCGAGAAAGACTAATCGGAAGCAATTTTTGTGTTTGATTCACGAATGAGAAAATAATGAAAAACTATTCTAATTACGTGATCAAATTTTGGTTTGTAAAGTTATAATATCTAAGACGGTGATTTAAATGACGAGAAACAAAACCAATAACTTTGAAATGATTAATAAAATGGGGGTCTAGGGCCCTAGAATCATCTCCACGGTCAATCGGTATTTTATCAAATACTTGATCTACGAGTTGGGGTGTCAATAGATTAAACACCCAACAATGCCAATTGATGGTTCTAAACTCATATAAGCACTAGACCCAAGAATTCTAAACACAAATCATCAAGAAAAGCAACAATAATACAAACTCAAAACAAGCATGAGCATGATTAAATAAAAAGCATGGAATATAGCAACAATTGAGAATGAACTTTGAATAACAATAATTATTATCATATAAACTCCTAACAATTATATACCTAAAACCATGAGAAATTGAAAGTACATGAACTACCAAAACAATGACATCACAAATCCAACAAAAACACATAAACAAAGCAACGAGAAATTGTAATGATAAAAGAAAGGAGATTAAAATCTTACTAATAAACAATTGAGAACTTCATTGTTCAAATGAGAAAATATACGAATTGAGACTAAGATACGCCAACATCCGAGCAATGCATAAAGATCTATATTATACTAAAAGCTAAAAAGTTGAAAATTCGTGAAGAAAAATGAAAAAGTTGAAGAAGAAATAGAGACATGATTGGGCATTCAAACCCTAGGGGGTTCAAAAGCTATGAATTATAAGAAAAAATGTTATATTTGTAAGGGTGAAAGTGTGGGCAAAATAGTCATTTTCCCCAAAATGGCCAAAACTTGCCTAACCACCGATGCTGGAGAATAGCCCCGTCGATGGAACATCGATTGGGCCTCGACGGCGCGTCGATGGCGCATCGTCGGTGGTTGTGCTTCACGGGTCCGAGTTGTGTTTTCATTAAATCAATCCAATTGTGATCCTCAGGAACTTCTCAAGCTTGATCGACTACCCTAATATAAAGAAAATCAAAATAACATAAAAATCTACAAAAAGTAAAAGAGATATACGAAATACACTAAAAAGACAACAAACGCTACGAAAGCGCAAAATAAGGAAAAGATGGAATGAAATACAACTAAAACTCGATTAAATCACACAAGATAAGATACAAAAATATACGAAAACAACACCTAAATATTTATAAATTAATTTCACTCGCTGCAGAAAAGATAAACGTATAATCTACACATTGATCTAGAAAAATGAGCAAACCATTAAAGATATTATTAATATTTAACAAACATATAGGTTTGGTATAAAATCTACACTCTGCCCATGACGTGACATTATATATTTCATTTAATGTCATAACCACCTGGAAGGACAATGAAAGTATCGTTGTTGTTCACCATGTACATCATAAAATCATGAAATAATTATGTTTGAAGTTTCAATCAAGTTAGACCCATTATTGTGCTGGTTTGAATTTTATGAAAAGGTACGATGCTCACATCTATTCCTCAATAGTGTACATATGATGCAAGTTTGTAGTTAGCTCCTCCATATAATATATCGATATTTTGCTTCCCTAACTCTTTTGCAAGTTGGATTTATATATATATATATATATATATATATGGAGTTTAACCTATCAGCTTAGACCAACTAACAACACACATATGGTTTTGGGTGGATTAGAAAAAAGATTTACCTTTTGCGAAGATTCTCGAACTTCCATCAATATTTCTCTATACTAAATTTCAAATATATGTAGAAGATACATCTTTATGATCAGTGACCCTGTATTTAAAGATAAATTTTCACAAGACCATGAATGATTTCACTGTTTACTTTTTGACAATGGTGAAAGATATTCGCAAACTAATAAATGATATCACTATTTTATTTTCTATTGCCGCGAAAGAGAAATAACATATAAGATATTAACTATTTAATTAAATATTTCTTATATTTACAAAACTATAGAAATATATTATTTTGTATTATTTTGATATTTACTTTATATCTGTTTCGCCCTGAAAATTACGCCAAGAACACCTGCTCCTTCCCTGAGAATATCCCGACCTACTCCAACAAAAACATGTTAGAAAGGACCACCAGGGGTTTTCCAGTGGAAACCTCTCCGATGCTTCAGTCAGTTAAGCGTTTTAGATCGGAATAAGTAAAATCAGAAGAAGAATGCTTGGAATGTCATACCTCTCTCAGCCTTGGGGCTGAGATATTTATAGTTTTCGCCAAATGGGTCCTTTCTGAGATCTCGAAAATAGAAAACCCGCGAATCTCGGGCCGTCACTCAAGATGACCTGACCTGGAAGCTTCCTTCCAGAGAACAGATCAACTCTGTCGCTAAGTTCTCCCAGTTCCTGACCTGATCTCTTGAAACCTTATCCAAGGTTCCAAATGAGGCCGGGACAGTCTTTATCAGGCTATAGGCTCGTCTTCAACCTCATCTTTCTTCCTTCTAAGGCCACTAGTTCAGCTCGTCCCAACCAGGTTTGTCCCAGCTGTTTTAACAGCCTGTCATCAGATCAGGTCACACCAATATCAATTTTGTAAAATTAGATTCACAAACGAGGTCTTTCTGAATAAGTTTTTTGAAACTATATCGTTCTCATTTATCATTAAATTGAACCCACAGAGCCATAAGTTCATGATGCACGTATCCACTGGGATGTGTGTCAAGAATCTGTTAGATATCATGATGCAAAGACTCATTACTCAAATCATCCTTGATGAATGTTATTTTATCTTCTCAGTTTTTTAACACGAACCCAATAAATTTGCATCATGTGTCACAAGTTCATCGAGCACATTTATATCATCTACCTAATATATTTTCTCCATATTTCTTTGCAGAATTACTTCTACCCGTACCTGACATGTACATGAATGAGTTTGAAAATTCACTAGATAGTCGAGCTTGTACTTCGATTAACAATCGAATATCTTCTAAGATGTCATAACTCATAAGCACTCTTAATCTTTTGAGTCAAAATTTATAATTTTTTTTAAGATATTTATCATAAGAGATGGAAAGTATTTACAAAAATTAAAGAACATTGAATTCATTTAGAAACTTGGACCTTTGTTGATCTGAGTCTTTTGATTATCTCGATGATTTATTTATAGAATGGTATGAAGCGTATGAAATATGCCACTGAATTTTAATAATAAATAGTACCATGAAGCATACGATCTACACTATTGTGTTTGAACACTGTATTTGAACAATGGTTTTACTGAAATAGCACCGAAACATGATGTGATATGTCGATAAATTGTCTTTGTATTAAAATAAATACATCATGCTTGACATAACTAGTTTTTGTAACATATATAAGGATCATCTAGGTGCAGGTGTTCAATAATATCAATTTATATAACCGGATTATATCAGTTTAACTAATGATAGAATGACTGAAATTGATATTTCAATTGAAGAAATAGAAGAATTCATTAATAACTATTCTCGATTAATAAAGATTTATTACTAGAAAAGGTTAAGAATGAATCCATAATAAGCTTTGGATGTACGGGGATGATATATACGTAGAAGGGGCAAAATCAACAATTGGTAAGTGACAAAGCTAAAATTCGAATACTACTGAATAAAGGGAAAAATCGAGAGGAGGCAGTTGCATCTCCTCACCACCCCCCACCCACCCAATCTAAAGGGTGCTTTCGCCCTTGGGCACACTTTCCCCCCATGTGTGCTAATAGATTCTATGGATCTACTAGCTTGTCACACGAGTATATGACTCAAAACTAGAAGTTTACAAGGTGATTTCTCACATTATGAGCACGTTTTCCAAATCAAATGATAAAAGTAGTAAGATATCACATAACTTGAATAGATCACGAAATGATCGGATATGCGTATATAAGTGAGATATCAATTGATAAACTATTAAAAATCCTCCAGTTCATTATCGATAACGAGAACAATATAAAAAGTAATATGAAATCCTTAATTGAATTTAGATGTTTATAATATATATGATTAACACCATACTAGTTGTATGAGTTTGGTTTCAGGTTTTTCTCAACATGAGGGGAGTATCGGTAGTTGGAATAATTATGAAATGGATAATGTTATGTTCTCACAAGAAGTAAGATAATGGAAATTCAAAGACATAAGAAGATCGATAATTATCTTACATACCAACTACACATGATTCGATAAATTAAACAAAGTCATAAGCATTGATATTATTTAAAGAATATTTCCCCAAATACAGATATCAAAATATATGATATATGAGACATATACTTTCAAATATTATATAGACATAACTAAATGTATAATTCCTTGGAGAGAATTGATAATGAGATATCTCGATCAATTACATTGTTATGGGGAATGAAATGATATGTAATTGAAAATTATCGACACACTATAAAAGAATAACGCTACAAATGATTATTGATCATGAGGATATTAAATTCTGTCAAAAGATATCGATGTTGATATAAATGCCCTTATAATAAATGTAGTAATGTGTGGGCTTAATGTATAATGAGATGAGTTTAGAATATTTAAAGAGATCCAAATATATTACTAGTGCATACATTAGCTCTCAATATACAGATATCGTTGTGAAATATATTCATACGCTGCACTCTTTCCTCGATTGTGGTTTTTGTCCCAAGTGATTTTCCAAACAAGGTTTTAATGAGACAACCTGATTACAACTAATATAAAACCTACATAAGTGATTTTTACATGTGTTTCGATGAAATGAAGATCTAAGTCTTAAAAGTATTAATTGCATGTATACACTGAATATGGTCACTATCTTTCGTGATGAATACGAGATATTTGAAAATCCTTATTCACGAGAAACTAGATAAAAAAGTATAATCTATATGATATACTCATACAAATCCCGAAAGGATTTTTAGAAGCCCGAAGCATACTGATATATTAAGCGTTACACTATATTTTTCCTTGACTGGGGTTTTGTACCCATGGGTTTTCCTTTAAAGGTTTTTAACAAGGTAACTTCAAAGGTGATAATATACTTTTTCTCCTTCATAAGGATCTTTTACTACTGGGTTTTTCCTAATAAGGTATTAATAAGACATATTCATGGTATGATGAAGATTAGAAGAGAAATCAATACAACTACATAAACCTATGAAATCAAAAGGAGTAGTTGTACTCTTTTTCCTTCGATCAAGTTTTTTCTATATGGCTTTCTTGATAATCTTTTAATGAGATAAAACATGGATACTCCTACAAAAATGATCAATAGAGGGCGAGCGACTTTATGCTTTAACATTGCTCAGGTTTTATCCCACAGAGTTTTCCTCGTAACGTCATGGTACAATAATATATTAGCGACACAAGCTCTACTACAAACAGTTTAGAAGTTTTTTGCCCAGTGGGTTTTTCTTCAACTATTTCACGAAATATTTATGTAAATAGTCATTCAAGGGGGAGTGCTATAAATATTTTCAACTACTTTACTATTTGTGCATAATATATATGAATGACTATTTTGCCCCCCTGATGCGATTATGTAATTACGATTGTAACATTGAAAGTTTTCCTATAAATAGAGTTTTAGTTATAATGAAAATCATACCTGAGAATTCATTCTCTATATACTTTCTCTATTTTCTCTAGTTTCTAACATAGATCACCTCATCAAATACAGAACAATATTACTACATTGACCAAATAAGACCAGTTTAACCACTTAAAACAACACACATAACTACATACAATCTACGAGATGGTGCAATATTTTCAACAAAAAAAACCACACACTTATAAATCTTATAACTGTTGAAAAAAATTCCTTCCCAATAACAAATTCGAAGCATATTTTTCCTCCTATCAGTAAAAATCAAGCTAGAATTTCTTCAAGATCTTTGCAGGACTTAACTTTATTTTCAACTTTTGCTTTCTCTAGCAACAATTTCTCCTTGGCCATTTTCTTGAGCCTAGCTATCTCAAGATCCTTGTTCATTTTCCTCTTGTACATCTCCGCAAACGTGATCGGCTCATCAAGCACCGCTTTTTCGCCTTCCCTTATCTTCAGAGGGTAAACTGTCGCATCCGGGGCTGGGTTCTGAAAAGTGGCGACTGATAATCGACTGCAATTAGAGTTCACCACAGCTTGATGATCGGCATTCTTAAACCTTCCATTGCTTAGATACTGCTCATCGAACCATCGCGTATAAGTTTAACTTATTATTTCTTCACAAAACTTAATATTGTCTCAAGAAAAAGTAATTATTATAATTGTTCGATTGATTAAAGTTAAACGGGTAAAATAGTCAATTATTAGATGGTGTAATTTTTTAAAATAGGACGAAATATTTGTAATTTTAACAACTTACCGTATTTTTATATTAATTAAGCCAAATTAGTAACTTACATGGCCATGGTCGCCAAGATTGACCACAAAAGCTCCCTCTACGGGCTGGACCGTGATCCATGTCTTGCCACCATCTCGGGTCGCCTGCAGCCCGCCCACCTGATCCTGGAGCAGCAAAGTTATCGTACCCGGATCCGTATGCCTCTTCAAGCCCAGAGCGAGATCCGGCTCTGGGCATTTCGGGTAGAAATTCACTACTACTTTCTGATCCATTTCCAAACAGGCTTTAGCCCAAGCATCCTTTTCAAGGCCCATTCCTTCTGACAAAATCTCCAGTAATTTGGATCCCAGGCCCATGAGCTGCTCACTATAAGCCTCCGTCACGGCCCGCCAGCCCTCTGGCTTGTCAGGCCATCTTGTGTAGTCGCGGGCCTTAATTGGGTATGAGAAATATGTCACGATTTCGCGCCAGTCTTGTACTACTTCTCCCTATTCATGGGGAAACAATATCACACATTTGTCACACTTTTTCTAGTATTTTCGCTCTTAAGAGATTTAGGAAATAATATACTTAATTAATTCCGGAGCTCAATTAACAACCATGATCTGTGAATAAACAGAAATATAATGCCGGTTGTAACGTGAACATCTCCAGTCAATTTTGTGATTCTCGGTTAAAAAAGGTCTTAGTTTTTGAATTTTTTTATTTTTAAAGATAATGTTTGATTATTTTTCATTTTTCAGTTTTTAGTCATAAAATTCAGAATACTTTAATTAGACTTTAGATGTCAAATTATGTATAAATAGTGGATGATACGATATTGTATTGTATTTTATAATTATATTTGAAAATTGAATAATATTGTATTTAGAAGTATTATTAATTATATTTGTAATAGTATATTATATGAGAGAGATTATGTGTAAGAAATTGTTGATTGAGTATTTAAATTTTAAGTTTTAAAACAAATAAGTATCTGGTATTCGTAATAACAATCTTATATTTCGAACCATAGGTCAAACATGCTCACAGATAGTTGTCATGAGGCTGTCGCAAAATTTAATTAGGTACACCCGAGTATACATTGTACCATACACTCCGATAAAAAGAACATACAGTTTTTATGAATACTCATGCATAATAATGTTCATATTCGCTGTTATATATTTTTCATGTTTGTACGATAGATACTAATTTTTATTTTCATATATATATATATATATATATATATATATATATATATAACCATCTTTGGTATAATATAATTAATTTTGATATGATATAAAATTTATAATTTTCATAATATAAATAAATAAAAATATAATAAGATCTACACGCATTCCAAAAACATAAATTTCCGATTTATTAAATAATGGCGCAACTATCTAATACTGGGCACAACTATCTAATAATGGCTAGGCTGTCGCGCCTAGGGCTCTCGCCCTAGTTTTTGTTTGTTTGTTTTTTCTAAGTGGCCTAATAAGAAACGGTTCGCTGTCTTTTCTTTTTTAGTGCAATTGGGCGGAGTGGTTCGCTGTCTTTTCTGTTTTTTTGGAAGAAAAGGTCTTGAGTTCGACTTTTTTCTAACAGCAACTTTTTATATTTCAATTTTCAGGAAAAACAAAACTTCAAACCTTTCAACTCAAAAAAGGAACAACACTACACACACCAAAAACGAAACTTCAAATCAAATACCACTCTAGTTGATTAATTTTGAACTACAATAATTATTGGGATTTTTAGTTCTATTTCAATATTAATATGAATTGCACCAATGCCTGTTCTATTTTGTTTAGTGTATGATTATCTTCTCAATTCTATTCTATTCCGCTTAAGGTTCTTAACAATTATTATTATTATTATTTATTATTATTATTATTATTATTATTATTATTTTGAAGATAGATTTAGATTTAGTTATTTGATTTCACAATTAACAAGAACTTTATTTATATTTTTCTTTTATTCATTAGGGGTTCATTCTCTTCAATTCAAAATAAAACCTTTTTAATTATTTTTCCCCAATTTTCTTTCTTTCTTTTTCAATAACAATATTCTGCAACTTAATAAATTTATCGTCATATTTATCCTCATACTAAGGGGCTGGGGGAAGAAGGTATTTTCATTTATATCTTCGATGAAGTTAGTGTTACCTGACGATGACAAGGTAGAACTGGTATTTGTTAAAACTAATGTATATTTAAAAAATAATAAAGTGTAATAGTATGAGGATTAAATATTAATAATTATTTTAATTATATATAAAAAATAGTTGTTTTTTAATATTACTTTGATACAATCGTAAGTCGATCCCAAAAAATGATAATTCCACAAGTATAAGCTTATGCTCCCTCAATTTATTTTCAATTGTCGGTTTATAATTTCTATCAAGAATTATGTAATATAAAATTTTGACTAATACATTCTTGAAATGATAATTAGTATAAGTTGGATGGAGTATATTTTTCTTTAATCTTTATTAGATTTTATATTTGTTGTATAATCCGATAATATTTTCAGTATAATTTTAAATAAAAGTATATATTAGGTTGGTGCGCCCATTAGAAAAAACCATGTCTCCTCCAATAATACTTAAAGTATCCCTTTGTACCATATCTGTTTTAGTGAAATTGGAACAATGTGAATAAAATATAATGATCATTCCATCACGTTCTATTTGTCGTAATTTAAAAAAATATTTATCTCGCTGTTTCTGTCGCATTTATATTTTTAAGAAATAAAAATTATTACGTTTTATTTTTCCAATAAATAGTAAATATTACTTTACTACTTTTACCCTACCTTTATTATTTTACACTTTTAATTATTGGAAACAAAATAATATTATGGTCATTTAATACCTATAATTATAGAAAAATTCTATAGTGGTCTAATGATTAAAAAACATGGGTATGGTACCTTGGGGGCACTTTAGAACTTTCCATAATTATAACAACAATCATTTTTTTTAAACTTCGTGAAATGATCAACTGTGACAGATAAAATGAGACGAATGAAGTATTATTTTACATTACCAAATAAATTATTTTTCATATTATGGATTCAGCAGTCACGGTGGTGTCGTGAATGAACCATTCTTCATTTAATAAGAATAACATAGTTTTCATTACTTTATTTATATTTAATTTAAAAAGGTTTCTATCCTTTGCACTGGTCAAGTACCATAACCATGGTTTTTAATTAATTCAATAACAAAATAAACTTATACCTGCATTTTTCAAATCTTATAAGTATAATAAATTAAATAAAACATGCACATCACACCCCAACAACCTCAAAAAAAAAAAAAAAAAGAGGAAAAAAGAAAAAAAAGGAAAAAGAAAACCTACCTGAAGATGGCTAGAGACAATGAAACCACCTTTCTTTCCACCGGACATGTCGAACCTAAGCTTCTCGTGAGCCGGCAAAGCGAAAAACTCGCGAGCCAAACGACTCATGCTATCAATGAGCTTCGCATCGATCCCATGATCTAAAACCTGGAAAACACCCCATTCCTCACACGCCGATATTATTTCCCGGCATATCTCCGCCCTCTTGCCGCCGGGTTCGTTGATTCCGGCCAGCGATATCACCGGAATGTCGTCGCTGAATTGGTTGTAGGCCACCTTAGGCCTGTCGTCCACGTCTCTGATGAATTTTTGCTGGAGATGATTTTCATGTGCTAGTGTAGTTAGAGGGATAATCAACCCTGTTGGAGCCATTAATTAATTAATTAATTATTACCGTAATTGTTTATTTGTTTGTTTGTTTGTTCAAAGTGATGGATATTGGTTATTGGGCATATATATCAAAGAGTTTGGGGGGTTTATATAGGTAAATGCGGTTTGCGCGGGGGTTGCAAAATGGATCCTGTATTTTCGGTTGGTATTTGATCTGTTTTTTTTAGCGGTCAGAAAATGTTTAGCTACAATAAATGAAGATATGTACAAATTGACAACATTGAAAGCACATGCATGCAAACTTTTTTATGTATAGGCTATTAGTGCATAGTTTATGTAACAGGCAACAATTTATTTATTGGTCGTTGTAAAAACTATACTACCTCCGTCCCACAAAGATAGTCCAGTATTCTATTTTCGTCCGTCCCACAAACATATTCTACTTATCATATTTAACATATCATTAATTTTTCATTTCCACCCATACCCTTAATTAATATTCTTGAAATACTTAGTTTTCTACCTCGTAAGTTGAGAATTAATGATTACAATGCAAAATCTTACTATTCCAATAATAAATATACAAATTCCAACACGATTTTTATAATTATTAATTGATATTAATAAATTTAAGAAGGGTATAATTGAAAATTACTAACTAAATTAATGACTTAACTGTATAAACTACCCATTTCTTAATCTGTGTGAAACCAACCGCAGGACCATCATTTTGGGACGGAGGGAGTATATAATTACTATAGTTATTTCATTGGAAATTATATATTAGTCTTATATTTTTTTTGTTATGCTAATTAAACTTGTTATATGTAGTTACTTTAGTTATTTTATTGAAAGTTATGAGAGTTTTTTTTTTTTAATTAAACTATAGTCTTATATGTTTTTGTATGGCATTATGTACAAAATGAACACGTAGGATTGGCAAAAAAAAAAAGTCGGACACTGTGGGGGCTGTGAATAAACACGTCGCTCATTACATTGCATCTAACATTCTTGGCACTTAACATTCAACTTCACAATCTAGTTTTAACTTTTAAGGCTTCGCTTTCCTTAAAAGCCAGAACCTGTCAACGACACCTCGGCCCAGAATTAGATTTATTAAAAAATAAGTAACAAAAAAAAAACTTAGTTGGGGGTGGGGGGTTATAAAATTATTCTGGTCCGATTAATTTATATTTCTAGTGTTATATGCATATCTTCATTGATGTGTGCATATTTAATGCGTATATGTGCGCAGGAAATATTGACTTGATCGATCAACATTTGGGTAGTTTCACATTGGATAATTCTATTTGCAACTTTTTTTCATTACAAATAACTGCTATACCTATTTGAGTCCTCGAGAGCCATAGCACTTTTTAATTGCTTGATCTACCTTGAAATATGGTGCTTAATTAAAGCTTCATGAGCTTGTATTTTGAGATATTCATGAACTTGAAATATTATAGCTACCCTGTCTTGAAATAAATACATATATTTCATTCGTCCCATTTTACTGTCGGTATTGACCATTTCACGAAAAAAAAAAATTGATGTTATTGTTATAGATATCATCAAATGATCATAATATCTTTTTGTTTAAAATAATTAAAAATGTGAAATAATAAAAGTATTGGTAAAATTAGTAAATTAATATTTAATTCTTATTCGGAAAATATAAGTAATAATAATTTTATCTTGAAAATGTAAATATGATAAATAGAATATAATATGAAAATTTCTAAATTACAATAAATAGAAATGAATGGAGGAGTATTCAATTAGGACTAAAATTACCGTTTGATGAAATGAGTATTATTAGCCATTAGAATTATTTTCAGAATTTGAACTGTAGATGAGGCGTAAGTTTATAACCAAAACACATGGCACATCTAAAAGCTACATTAGAATTTTCAAATTCTAAGTTACTATATATACTCATGTGTAATGTGTTTTGGCCCAATTACATATACATTCAACTATGATTTTAATCCTAACGGAAAGGTGCCCCGGAAGCATTGTAACTACCCATAAATATATATCGTGTGAATACTAACTTATTACTAATACAAATAATATATAATGCAACAGTAATTTATTAACATACTCAATTCTAATAATTAATATAAAATTTACCATTAAATAATTACTCATAAATAAATTAATATCATATTAATATACACAAAATAAAATAATACAATCATATCCACTAATTGGACACAACTTTGTGGTATTACCAAAATAACTCGCGGGATAGGGTTGCGCAATTGGATTTGTAAATTTCCCTCAAAATTTGAACCCACATTGATGACATTTACAAAAGCCGCCTTTTTTTTAGACAATCAATGAATTAATTTAGTACCGACCCTATGAATCAAGACTAGGCAAATTGTAGAAATGCCGCCCGATCAATGAACTAATTAGGTACCAACCCTATGAATCAAGACTAAGAAAGTCTCCGGGGAAACTAATGACAGGTGATCGAGATTGTTGCAGTAAATGCTGGATAGACGAAAAATTATTTCAGCCAATAAATATTGTTTTTTTTAGAGCAAGAAAAGAAAGAAAAAAAAAGTGCTTTTGAGTGATAGGTATGTATGTTATCTAACTTTCAGCTGAGACGTTCTTGGTGGGTGGCATGCTTTCTGAACAAACCCTTGTTCATAAGTTTTGTGCATCTACTTTTCTTCCATTTTGTTCGCTTGTGTTACTCGTCTATTTTATTTAATAAAATACCTACCATGTTTCACTTCTTGTGGTTTGTTGTTATGTAAGCCTAATATTTACGTAATTTAATTTTTTTATATATTAATTTAATATTTTTCTTATTATTATATTTTGATAAATTCAATATTATTCTTTCGTTATATGTTACCTAATTCTATATTTTTTTTAATTATATTTTTCCTTATTCAATATTTTACTTTTATTCTCCTAATATAAAAACATAAATAAGTCGTATTTAGTTAAAAAAAAATCTATATAAGTTAAACTAATTTATATTTATAATAAAATTTTAAATAATATTATTTTTAGAATTTTAAATATCCTATTTAATTAAAATATGATTTTTATAAAATTATTACAAAAATAAAATAAATATAAAAGACACAAACTTAAAATTTCTTATCCAATCCTATATAATGTATTAGAATAACATTGAAAATATATATGGGAAATTATTGTACGCCAACAAATAAAAACAAAGGAAAACTAAGAAATTACATAAATATAATAATAGTAAATCATTGTGCCTAGGAAAGTAAATATTAAGTATATTCTAAATTAACTTATCTAATCCCAATATAATGTATTAATACACACATTATATATCTACACAAATAAATTAGTGTTTTACCAAAAAAAGAATAATAATAATAATAATAATAAAATATTTCATTAATTACAAGTTAGATATACAGCGTTTTTTAATAGAATTAACACCGCCTTATAAATTTTAATTTTTTTATATTCACAACATATTTACATGCGACACGCGAGTAATGTATGTTTTATATTTTAACTTAACTTTCTACGGGCTTTCCCGTCAAATTTAGGGTATTTTGATATAACTTATAACTAATTTCGTGACTTTTGGTTAAAAATAAAAATTATTTATTGTGAAAACTAGTTTTAAGATAATTAGAACAAATAATATTACGACTTGTATGTAAAAATTACTTATCGTGAATAACAGTTTTCTTGTAAATACGGAACCTGGAAGAAACTTTTATTATTTTTTTTTTTAGTTTTATACGTGAATTTCCCAAAAGAAAACCAACAAAAAGGTCCCAAAATATCGTCCTGTTTAAGAATAAGAATAACTAAAAGTCTGAGAATGTTTAAAACCTTAATATATAATTACTAAAAACAATGATTACATCGAATACCGGTTCTATTATAAAAACGACGTGACCAAATTAAATACAGAACCTGGAAGAAATTTTATTGCTTTTGTCGTAAATGTGAACTATATTCTATTTCTAGGTATCATATTTGTTAGTGAAAAGGATTTTTTCCTCCCACCTTGTATTCAATTTGACACTAATCTTTTTTCTTCCGTTTAGAATTGTACATTTATTACAGTTTCGTTTTCCGGCAAAAATTGTTGCCGAGAATTATTTCTGGCAGACATTTTTCACATAAAGGGCAAAATCTTTTTTTTCATATGACTCTTCCTCAAAATATGCTGAAATATTGTGTATAGAAGGATAATTTTATATTCAATTGTGCAAAAAATTTGAAGGAAATAATTTCCATCGAAAAATGACTTAAGTAAGTAAAGTGTAATAAACACACAATTCAGAAGGCAAAGTGTACGTACAAAAAAATAATAGATAAATTTGGGAGGCAAAATAAACTTTACTCTATTTGTGAATAAGAATTTATACCATATCGAATGAGAATGTCCGTAAAAAAAAAAAACACTCAAAAATCCTAATATTATTTATGATTTTTTGTTATTTATAGTTATATATATATCTCAAAACTTAAAAATTTGTAGCTTTATCTAGTGGTTGATGTGCTTAATCTCTTTTCAAATGGTTCGTGGTTCAACTCTTACTCCTGCCTATTTTCCCTCTTTTTTCTTTCTCTTTATCTTTTGTTTTCTATTTTTTTTAATCTTTCTTTTTTATATTTATCTTTATCATTAGTTTCCTTCTTTTAGTCTTTCTTTTTATCCACTAATTCATATATTTTTTTATCATTCATTTTCCTTTCTTTTTATTTTTCTCTTTCTCATTAATTACATTTAAAAGCAAAAATATAGAATTAAAAAATCACCACTCTCTCTTTCTTTTTATTTTTCTCTTTCTCGTTATTTACCTTGAAAAATAACAATATAAAATTAAAAAAGTATCACTCATTTCTCTCTATTTTTTTCACCTTTTCTTTTTTTCTTTCTCTATTCTCACAAATTAATGTTACCAATTTAAAAGTAAAAATATATTTTTCTTATTTTCTTTCACCCTCTCTAACTCCTATTTTCTTTGCATTCTTATTTTTTATTTCATATTCTCTCTAATTCATCGTAACACCAAAAAGGGTAGAAATATATATTTTTCCTTTAATATAACACGAGTCGATGCTCACCATTTCACCAAATTATTTTTGTCTTTTAATACGCGGCTTCCAAGCTAACAATCGTGGATCCACTCCTGGTCTTGTATGGCCTTGCATGGTTACAAAAAAGGTAGTATTTATGCTTACATCTGGTGCAATACGCTCACAGAATAATATCGAGTGTTCTATTTTATAAGTGGATGAATGACAAGTGTCTTGTTATATAAGTGTCTTGGAGGACACTAAATGATAGATCTACATAAGTGTATATACATCAAGTGTAACATCTATTTGAATTTCAAATTTTAGTGTTGAAATTGAAATTTGAGAAATTAAAGGTTCACGTATACAAAGGAAAAGATGTTGGCAAGTTGTATGAATTTTACATGGTAAAGTTTTCGAGTTTAAATCTTTATAAATTTTTTACATAAATTTGTGTGATTGTAGCATGCTTTATAATGATTTGCATGATTATAATAATTTATTAAATTTATGAATAAAACAAATAAAAACTAAAAATATTCAATTCTCAATAAAACTCACTAAATAAACATAAGTTTATTTTTTAAAATAGTTGGAATTTGAAAAAAGGAATTGGAGATTGGAGACCATATACATATATATGGTCATAGTATTACACGGTCTTGTACGATTATGTTTCCAACAATCCACTTTCAACTTTTCAGTTTTAATGCTGAAAAATGAGTTTTCTAGATTTTTATTTTTATTTTTGTTATTCATGTGAATATTATTATTACTATTTTCAAAAAAAAGAATTTTGATTCTTTGCAAATTAAAAAAATAAGAGTACAATAGACTTAGAACCTCCAATCTCATCTTCATCGTGGAGAAGATTTGGTACCCATACAACCAAGGGTGATTTGGTCTTTTCATGTGAGAATTGGAGTTACGTTTGAATAGATGAACACAAATTAATTTGGGGCACGCAGGACAAATATTTTTCAATTACTATTACTATAAGTAATTTTATAAATTGTCAAAATAATTCAACCCTAAATAAATAATTACAGTTACACATATTAGGGAAAATTCCCGAATACTAGAACATAATCTCCATATACCGTTTAATTCATTGATTTTTTTATTTCCATATAAACTAAATACTTCCCATTTAATCCAAAATTACATTTAAACTTACAAAACTACCCTTACATCTTAAAAAAACTAATTATTAATATATATAAACCTAGTTAGTATATCTCAACCCACATCATCAGTTGCCCTCCCACGATTTCCAATATCACGAAACCTACAGCCCATCCTCTCGCCGACGTCCAATGGTGGAAAACGATGGCCACTAATGGAGGCACCTCCTCCAATAACTCGGTATTCCTTCATTTTTCTTTCAATTCCAGACTCCATAGGCTGAGACCGGAGACTCCGCCAGCTGCAGCGGCGAGAAAGGCGGACGCGGCCGTTGACCGAAGTCGTTGTGCGGAGGGCCGTATCTACACCACGAGTGCTTGGAATGGGTTATCCATTGCGATGTGAAGCCCGAGAATATACTTCTGGACGGTGAATTTCAGCCCAAGATCGTTGATTTCGGGCTGGCGAGATTGACTCAGAGAGAAGGGCCCGGTTCAGAATTTTATAGAATTCGGGGGACGAAAGGGTACATGGCGCCGGAATGGGCACTGAACCATCCGATTACTGCGAAAGTCGATGTTTTTGGGTTTGGGGTGGTGATTTTGGAGATGGTGAGGGGGATTAGGGTTTGGAATTAGGATGATGATGAGCAGGAAAATGGGGTTATGAAATTTGTGCGGAAAATGAAAGAAAATATTGAGTTTGGGGGTTTGGATTGGGTGGAAAGTGTTGTGGATTCAAGATTGGAGGGGTAATTTAGCAGAAAGCAGGCGGCGGTTTTGATTGAGATAGGTGTTTCTTGTGTTGAAGAAGATAGGAATAAAAGGCCAACAATGGCCTCTRTGGTGCAARCTTTGYYRGAGTGCGAAGATGAAACTRAAGTTCWAGCTTCTRATGTATGCAGGCTCTAGCGGTTTAGGTAGTTTGCAATATGTTGGTGAGGTAGTTTAGATAAGTTGTTTTGTATAAGTAGTTTGGATAATTACAAATTACTCTGCCGTTTTATAATTACAAACTGTTTAAGTAGTTTGGAATTCTGTGTTATGTATTCTGGATTTAAATTAATAGTTTGAAATATGTAGTTTAGATTTGAAAATGAATTCTATGTAGTTTGGGTTAGGTGTGCCATTAATGTGGAAGTTGGAGTTGATGAAAGTGTATCTTATGAAATTCCTTAATGTAGTATAAAATTTCTCAATGTAGTATGATTATTTTCTATGTAGTTTGGAACTTGACCGATCAATTATATGATATAGTTTTGAAATTTAATCGAGCAGTTCTGAATTTTTCGAGTAGGTTTGAAATTTACACGAATAGTTCTGAATTTTTACACGAGTAGTTCTGAATTTTTGAAGAATAGTTTTGATATTTACACGAGTAGTTCTGAATTTACATGAGTAGTTCGTCAATTTACACGAGTAGTTTTGAATTTTACACGAGTAGTTCGTCAATTTACACGAGTAGTTTTGAATTTTACACGAGTAGTTCGTCAATTTACACGAGTAGTTTTGAATTTTACACGAGTAGTTCTGAATTTTCGAAGAACAAAATAAAATATTTATAAAGGGTAATTTAGTACTTTTATATAATATTTGAATTAAATGGGAAGTTGAGATTTCAATGACCTATTTGGGAAAAAAACATTTCACTAATGGTCTATGTGAGAATTTTCCCTTAAAACAATAGTATTAATATAAATAATATAATAATAATATCAATAACCACCATCACCCAACCTCACCCCACTCGCCGGAAAAACTTTTAAGCGTTTTTTTACCATAATTCTTTGTTTGCCAACAAAACATAAAGTAGCAAACTTCATAACATAAGAAATTTGGAACATTAAGTAAAAATTTTTATTACTTTTCCGAACATAAAATGAGAAATTTTCTTACATTTTGGACATAAGTAAAATAATTTCATAATAAAGTAAGAATTTTGCTTACTTTTTCGAAAATAAAGTAAAAGACTTGCTTGTTTTTTACAACATAAAGTAAGAAACTTCACTAACAGTAAGAGATTCTCTTTTTTTTTTTTCGTACATAAAGTAAGAATATTTTTTACCTCTCGGACATAAGTAAGAAATTCACTATACACTAAAAACAATTCTTATTTTCTCTAACATAAAATAATAATTTTTCTTGCTTTATAGGACAAAAGGTAATAAATTTTCTTATATTTTTTGACATAAATTAAGAAATTTCACTATAAAATTTTAATTATCTATTGTTGTTGTTATTATTTTTCTTATATTTTTTGACATATATTTTTCTTATTTTTCTTCTTATTATTATTATTGTTGTTGTTGTTATAAATTTATTTTTAAAATTGAATTTAAAATTAATTGACAAATAAAAATTAAAAGGAATAAATTTTACGTAGGTTTGGAGAGAGAAAATTTGGTCGAGTATTTATGAAATAATTTGAAAAATTAATTGTCATGGTCGAGTATTTTTTGACATATATTTTTCTTATTATTATTATTATCATTATTATTATTATTGTTGTTATAAATTTATTTTTAAAATCGAATTTAAAATTAATTGACAAATGAAAATTAAAAGGAATAAATTTTACGTAAGTTTGGAATGAGAAAATTTGGTCGAGTATTTATGAAATAATTTGAAAAATTAATTGTCATGGGCCTAGTAGCCCAGGCCCACTGCAACTTTTATTTAATGTGAATACATAATATGAAAATATTATAATGAAATAGATGTATAAAGTTGGGTAACTTCTACAGTAATTGGATTACCATACATGATTATGAGTATGGTAAAGTGAAAATATCGTAAAAATTTCCATAAAGTTAATAGTGGTATAGTAATTGGATTACCATACATGAGTATGGTAAAATACATAAGTATGGTAAAATGAAAGTGTCGTAGAATTTTCCATAAAGTTAATAGTGGTAGGTTCCAATTTTATTATCAAGGATGTTAACTAATAATGTAAACAGAAAATGAACATAAGTGTGAACAATCAGAGATGAATTTTTTTTTTTTTACAAACAAACATAATTAGCTGGGAAAAATGGAAAAGAGCAGTTAATATATACCCCCTAATGAACGGATTAAACAAAATATTTCACTAATGTTTCTCAATGAAGGAACTCTTAACAGATGCAAAATTGTAGCACAATTTCACAAGCTGCATAAAAGTTCTCAGAACGACAGAGCAAGTTTAGACATTGCAGTCCAAAATACCGACTCTTGAGTACAAACTAACAGCGTAAGGAATTTACACGTCAAACTATACACACGAATCTTTAGCTAGTAAGCTATATAAATACAACAATGAAGAATTAGATCATTAGCGTACACAAATCGGTGACTTAGCGAGGAATAACCAGACGGATAAGCTGGCAGGGATAAATCAATCAAACTATTTTTAAGTTGCCGAAGACTTCAATTTAGGAACTTTGAAAGTGCAATTAAACAATTTTGGAGAATCTGGTATGGTAATGACTTCAACTGCTTTTCTCTTCAAACTACTACTGCTGCTGCCCTGCACAAACCATAAAAGAAACTTGTGAATAAATAAATATATATATAATCCACGAAAGCTAATTCAAGGAATCGCACCGGTTAAAATCCATCTCAGCCCTAGTTGAGCCTAAAACAATTTCATTTTACCCCTCACAAATCTTCCCGATACTCATTTAACCTTTTTAATTTTCCCTTTTTTAAAACCTCTAACATCAATTTGACCATGTTTTACAAATTTCGACTATATTGCTAGCTCCGAAAAATTGAGTGGGTAAAATAAGGTAAAAAAAAGACCTTTGTGGTGAGTTGCTTCCTGGGAGCCTTTCCACCGGTCGACTTATGAGCACTTGGCTTTGTACGCGCCATCTGCAGATATACAGAATATATATGGATTTTACATTAGAAACCCCTAATGCTACAAGAAAACCTAAAGCAACTTAATTAAAGCACAACTCTCGGGTCAAAAATAGCAGCAGAAAGTTTTACAGATACCCAAAAGAAAATTCAAACAAGGGCCAAAAATAAGATCAAGCAGAAAAACCTTCATTCGTGTAACATTACCAAGAAACCTTTAAAAAAAAAGAAACTTGAAGGCTATAGAGATAAAATCATGTTCACAATTTAAGAAATTAAGTTTCTACAGGATCATATGCTCGGGAAAAAAAAAAATCCACTGAACCATACATAATAAAAATACGGATTTATACCTTCTCAAAGGTTTGCGAAGAATTCGTTTCTTTTTTCACTTTTATAACCCCTCCGTCAACGTTACTACTCTTTCCTCCCCTGCACGATCGCAACGAGGGTGTTTCTGTGGGGCCCACTTTGGCTTTAAGATTTTCGATTTCCTTCAAAAGCCTGAAAATCTCCTCGCTCTTCTGAGACGATTCCGTTTCCACCTTGGCCAAGCCGGTTCTTAATTTCTCGTTCGAGGCTTCTAATTCATCTGCTCTGTTTAGAACCAGCTGCACCTTTTCGTTCGCTCGTTTAACTTCATCGTCTTTCTTTTTTATTTCATTAGTCAAATTGCTCTCCATTTTCTCGAACTGGTTCCAGACGAATTTCTTTTCTGCCAGTAGAGCTGAAATTTCAGTGTTCTTATCCAATTTACATTTCTCGATTTCGCCCTTTAGCTTCCTCACCTCGTTTTGAAGTGATTTGTTTCGTGAGCCTTCGGCTTTATTACTAGTATCGTCTGGCATATCCTGGAAATTATAGTAAAAAACATCAATATATACGGGTATATGTATGTATTTTGATTGGGAAATCATCGAAAAGGTAAAAGGTACAGAGCATATACTTTTGGCTCCTCGCATTTCTGAGAGAGATAGTCAAACGATTGTCTCAAGTCAGCTAGTTGACTGTCAGCGCTATCTACATTTCACAAAAACAAAATACAAAAATGAGAAAAATGAGAAAAATAATATAAAAAAGAGTTTTACTTCAACATAGTAAAGTTAGTTCTTAGAACTAATGATTGCCCATAATGAATTAAACCTTTTATTAAACGAATTCTTAATTTTAATTGATCTTAACATGAGAAAAATCTCCAGGAAAGGAACTCAGATTAAAATAGCAAGGGAAATTATTTTCTAGCTTCAGTTGATGCAGATTTTCATATAACTTACTTTAAATTTATTATCAAGACCTTTTCTTATTCATTTAAAATTTCATCACTAAATCCCAAGGTTTATACATAATCTTAAGCTGGAAACAAAGAAAATGAGAAAAACGGCGAAGGTTATTTATTGGACAAAAAACACATAGGGAAAAAAGAAGAAAAAAGAAAGCTAACCATATCTATGCTTGTAAATGGCAGCCTCCTTCTCACTTGAAACCAAAAACAAATCTGCTCTCGTAGACTCAACTTCATGCTCCACCTTCATCTGCAGGGGAAAAAATAAATCCCAAATCATCCACAGTGCTCAAAACCCTAATTGAACTCCCACATACAAGATTCGAATTAACAAAATCGACAGAAAGATGGAAAATTTACCTTACACATAACCCCGTGCAGAGATTTGATTCTGTTTTCAAGAAATTTCTTATCTTTCTGCAGTTTCTGGGACAGTTCAACTAATGTATTGAAAACTTTATGCCAATTATTTTCGCGGCCCGACGCTTTCTCGGGAGATTTGCCTCTTGCCATCGCTGTAACTTGATGAACAACAGATCAAATGAATTCGGAAATAAAATATTAAGTAATTAACAGAAGAAAAAAGAAAATAATCGGAATTTAGGAGTTTTCACATCGACGATGAAAAGAGAAGAGAGAGCGTTGGAGAGAAATATAACCCAACGGTCGAATTTTAATTATAAGTGGCAGGCCCCTGCACTAGCAACTCGCCTGAGCCCATCATGGATCATTCAATCTGGCTAAATAGCGTTCGGTCAAAAGCTCGTTAAAAGAACAAAGACTTACATTTTATAGGGATGACAATGGGTCGGTCGGTCGGGTACTAAATTACCCTACTTGTTATCAAACCACAACTTGGTGTCACCCCAAAATAATATAATGTGCATGGAAAATATTTATGAGCAAAAAATTAAATATTTAACTTCTTTTGGCCAAATTATATCAAGCTTGGAAATTGTTAATGGGTTAAAAGATAAATACTTGAGCTCAAGTTTAAGATATTCTATCGCTAAATATCCTTAAAAAAATTATTCAGAATAAGATAATTCTAATTATTAGATGAAAGGTTGTCATTAATATATAATAACACATATATTATTATAAAAACTAAATATAAGATGAAAATAATTAAAAATAATACTAAATATAAAAAAAACTTAATAATTCATATAAAATAAATATATCCCCTATATATTAATGCAAAATCCTTCAATCCTATTTGTCTGCTTCTCATGCTTCGTTAGCTTTTGAAAAACACTTGGTGCTTCGGTGTGCTCCGAGTCTAATATTAATCTAATTTAGTATTTTTTTTATATATTTACTTACTTTAATACTTTCCTAATATTATATTTTGCCTAATTCAATATTTTTTCTTTTATTACATCTTACCTACTATAATACTTTATTTAACACATTTTCTCCAATTCAATATCTTACTTTTATTATTCTAATATAAAAAATAAAAAAATATATATAAGTTGAATTAATTCTTTATTACATAAAGTTGAAATAATTTTATTATAATTTTAAATATTTATATAAGAAAAATAGGAGTTATATAAAGTTATTACAAAAGGAAAAAAAATATATATAAATTTAAAATTTTTTTATCTAATCCCAATATAATAAATTGAAAATAATATTAAAAATATAAATGAAAAACTATTGTTACACCAAATAAAAAACAAAAACAAAAATAAAGTGAAACAAAAAAGATAACGTAATACTCATACTAATACTAATAATAAATTATTATGCCTAGAAAAATAAATATTAAATATATTCTAAATCTTTTTATCTAATTCAAATAGAATGCATTGATACATATATATTATATATCTGCACGAACAAATTAGTATCTTACGCAGAAAAAAAAAAGAAATTAAAATAATATTACATATACTACAAGTTAGATGCACGACATTTTTTCTAGAATTATCACCGTCTTATAAATTTAATATTTTATATCACATATTCACATGTAACACGCGGGTGTTATATATTTTATATTTTTTCAAACTCAATTTTATGCGGGTTTCCCCGTTATTATTAAATATTGATTAGACATCGATACAATGCGACACGAGTTGAGAGTATGACATCCGTTTATGTTTTCAAAGTATGTAAGTAATATTATTAACGAATTTAATCTAAACAATAAAATACAAAATAACGTAATAATAATTAATAAGTAGAGATTAGGCACAGGTTTAGAATGTGACTTCTTTTGAATTTTTATAAGTATGTAAATAAATTATTAACGAATTGAATCTAAGCATGAAAATAAAAATTTAATAATTATAATAATTAATAAATAAATTAGGCATGTACAAGGCAAGAGTTGAAAATACATCATTTGAATTTCTCATTTTACATAAAATTTTGTAATGATTGCAAGTAATTTTTTATATTTATCTTTTGATAAATCCCGTGTAATACATGGGTATTAAACTAGTATAGATATATTTAAGAATAAAAAACATACGCTGTGGGGTACCCGCGGAGACGGTACTCGGACCCGCACTGGTCATGGTAGACGGTACCCGGACCCGCACTCGCCCCGCCACAGGTCATGGGGCGGCCGGGCATGATTATCATCCTAAACTTAGAAACTCATTTATAAATAAACCAGTTCAACACCCGCATATTATGCGGGATTTGAAAAAGTGTAACACTTATTAAAATTATTAAAAAAACAATATTGAAAATGGTACACACAAATCGTAACATTATTTTTTCTATTTACACAAATATTATTATTCCACAATAAATAATTTTGACACACAAATTGAAGCATTGTTTGTTTTAATTACAATAAAACTAGAATTTTATTATAAGGCGGTGGATAATTCTAATAAAAAACGTTGTATATCTAACTTGTAGTATATGTAAGACATTAATTTGTTCGTATAAATATATAATATGTTTATCAATACATTATATTGGGATTATATAAGGAGATTTTAGAATAAATTTAATATTTTTATTTTCCTATGTGTAACCATTTATTATTATTATTATTATTATTATTATTATTATTATTATTATATTATTATTATTATTATTATTTATTGTTGTTGTTTCTCTCTCTCTCTCTCTCTCTCTCTCTCTCTCTCTTTTTTGGCGCAACATAGTTTTTATATAAAATTTAATATTATTCCCAATGCATTATATTAGGATATGATATCCAGATTTAATTTATTTTTTTTTTGGTGTGTTTTTAATACACCACATCGAGCACTTCAAAGGTCAACTTTATGATAGCCCCGACGGTCTGTCAAAGGTACTACTTCTTTTTATTTTCTATATTATATTTCTTTGTGTAATATCAATGAATTGCATATTTTTTGTAAAACATGATAAAGTATTTATTGATGTGTTTTTTTTTTGTTTTTTTTGTTTTTTTTCTAAAGGCTTTAGTACGTAGAGTTCTGAGAGCGCAGATATGTCTCAGGGTGTTTTTGAGTGATCTTAATATAGCAAGATCAGATATTTTGGCTAAAGTTCTTAATTCTTGCTTGAAGAAAGACGAGTTGAGGAAGGCGATTGAAGAAAAGAAAAGGAGTGTTGCTGAATTGAAGAAGAATAAGAAATCAAAAAAGTAGTTTGGGATCTTTTTTTTTGGAGGATTATGTTGTATTCTTTTCTGATGTTGAGAAGTAGGTTTTTGGATGTCAATTCTGTCAAGAAATTGTCACATTTACCTTAAATGGTGTCACTTTTGCGGAGAAAAGTGTCATTTTTTTGCTAACGTGTCTTGGAAGCTAATGGTAGTAGATTTGTAAATCAGGAAGTGTTGCAGGTGCTGTTTTGAGAACAATTATCTGATTTAGATTTTATGTTTTGTTCTAGATCAACTATTCGATAATTATTGTTGTTTGTTGTTTGTTTTTAATGCAAGAATTGTCACTTTTCGTAGAATAGTGTTGCTCTTTTGCTTACTTGTCTTTGATGTTACTGAGTTTGTTTGCAGGTGCTATTGAAAATCAATTAAGTTATTAGATTGGTTATGAAGTATTATGTATTTATTTGGGTTTTAAAAGCAGAACCATATTGGAGCCATTTGGGACCAAAAACAGATGAGTCTAGTTTTTATAGAGTGATTCAAGTGGATACGGTTAATTGGTCCCAGTGGGTTGGATGTTTGTCCGCCTGGTGATGGTGTTTGATCCCTGATTTTGAATGAATAAACATTTTTTTGAGTTATTGATATTATGCTTCTTTTCTTCTAATGAATATAATTATAATTACTTTAGAGTTCCATCATGCAGTAGAAAAACCCCAAAGAAAAATAAAAAAGAAGGAAAAGGACAAATGGGCTGGGCAGGGACTTGACCATTTGTCACTTTATAATACTATCACTTCTTAAGATATTACTGTTACTTTATAGATAAAATGTGTCACTTTCTAATTACTACATTTATATATCAGCCGGCAGCGCAAACATGGCGAAACTAGAGGGTAATCCGCCGGACACAGAGCCGTGTTACACGTGGGTAGGGATTTGCTCAGTCACCGGCAACCAAGAAGAGCAGGATGTGATTTGTAAGAAGCGTTGTGGGGATTATTATCATAAAGAGCACGATGGGTTTTGTGCCAAGTACGAGGGATTTGCAGTTTGCTATTGCCTAGAAAGTTGCAACAGCTCTTAAGCTCAACTGCCTTTTCTGTAAAATCATCTGAATTAATTGTATTGTAATAATATATATGAGTTGAGATTGGGAATAATACAAAGATTGTTGGAGATTTTTTTCGAAAGATTTTAAAAATCATTATATAAATTTGGGCATGGATTAGAGGTTTTGACTAAAGTCAGAGGATTGATTAATCAAATCGTCTAATTTAGTTTTTTTGGTAAATTGATATTTGAATGATATTTTTTAATCCAAAAACTCATTTGTAAAAGCTCCATGTACGAGCTTTTTGAAAATTGAGGATTAATAAATTACTTAAAATGACGCTTTTGTCCTTGATGTATAATATAATAACATATTTATTATTAAATAAATACAAAATTAATTTATAGCTAATTTATTGATTAAATATTAGTGATATATATATATATATATATATATATATATATATATATATATATATATATATATATATATATATATATATATATATATATATATATATATTTATTTATTAATACAAATTAAATTTAATATATTTCAAATAACAATTCGAGAAATTTATACATTTAATAGTTTTATTCACTAATCTTTTTTTTAAATATTATTTCTTTTATTCAATATTTCACCATATAAATATATATTATTAACACAAGTATTACTCAATAATATATTGTACTGGTTGAAAGAAAGTAAAGAACACATATTGAAGAATATTTTGTATTCAACTTTTACTGAGATTTCATTCATTCATTTCTTGATAATTACATCAGGGAATGTTGCCACTATTTATAGTAAAGGTAACCCTCAAATATGTGGCTAAGACTGCTACAGTACATTAACTCAAATCCTGTGATCACCATTGCTACAGTACATCCTAAAAGTTGGATGTACTGGATTAGGGCTGACGACACTGGCTGGCGTAGGGTAGGTCTTCCTCATCTGAGTCCCTTTGTTAATAGTACGTTTGACCTCAGCCTGACCTATTGTGCGACCTGAGAGGTCACCGACCTTGCGACCTGAAACTGTGCTTATTTCTAGGTCGCCAGACCTTATGTCGCCAACCGTGCGACCTGGCACTGCACTCTTCTTCTTCTTCAGGTCGCTAAGCAGACGAGGCGACCTGAACTTATCAGGTCGCTCTCTATTATCCCCCCTCATTTCGAGGGCGGCGAGAGGAACAACAGAGAGCTTGTACCGAAGCTGAGCAAAGAATTGATGAGATAAAGGTTTGGTGAAAACATTGGCAGTCTGATCAATGGAAGGGACAAACCGAACTTGCAGCGATTTCTTTGCAATGAGGTCGCGAACAAAATGAAGATCTAACTCAAAGTGCTTCGTACGAGCATGAAGAACAGGATTGGAGGCAACAACAATATCACTCTGATTATCGACTCATATTGTGAGAACAACAGGAAGAGTGACCTGAAGCTCGCTTAGCAATGAACGGATCCAAACCAACTTAGCAGTACCATGAGCAAGACTACGATATTTAACCTCAGTGCTGGACCTTGAAACGGAGGTCTGCTTCTTAGAACACCAGGAGACAATATTACGACCTAGAAAGATACAAAAACTAGTGACTGATTTTCTGTCATCCAGATCATCAGCCCAGTCGGAGTCTGAATAATCTGTCAAAGCAAAGAATGGGGTTTTAATGTAGGTGAGCCCATAAGAAGTGGTACCAGCAAGATATCGCAGAATTCTCTTGACAGCTCGCAAATGAGTGCTGAGAGGACAGTGCATATATTGGCACACTTTGTTTACATTGTAAGAGATATCAGGGCGAGTGATCGTGATATATTGAAGTGCTCAAACAATACTTCAGTAAAAGGTGGTATTAACAGTGGGCTCCCCTTGGGACTTAGAGAGGACAGGAGAGACAACCATCGGTGTAGGTGTAGCTTTAGCTCCAGACATACCTGTTCTTTCAAGAAGAGTCGAAATGTATTTGCCTTGATTCAAATGTAGAACTTGAGCAATGTTCGAGACCTCAATGCCAAGAAAATGATGCAGTTCACGTATATTCTTTAAGGAGAAGGTGGAATCGAGGTGATTAATAAGTCGCAAAATTCCAACCTTGTCGCTGCCAGTGACAAGAATGTCATCAACATACATTAAGACCCAGATGCAGCTCGAGGAACTGTTGGAGTAGAAGAGAGAGCTATCAGCTCGGGAAGCAGAGAAACCAAAACCAATAACAACAGCTCGTAATTTTCCAAACCAAGCGCGAGGAGCCTGTTTAAGCCCGTAAATAGCTTTCGACAATCTACACACCAAAAGACTGGTACCCTCCTGTTCAAAACCAGGTGGTTGAGCCATGAAAATTTCGCGGTCCATCTCGCCATGCAGAAAGGCATTATTGACATCCAATTGTTGGACCAACCAATTACAGTTGACGGCGATGGAGAGCACAACTCGGATAGTTGCAGCTTTAACAACCGGGCTGAAAGTGTCAGAAAAATCAAAACCGGGCACCTGACTATATCCCCTGGGAACCAATCTGGCTTTATAACGAGCAACAGAACCATCATCATGAGATTTTAGTTTGAACACCCATTTGCAACCGATCAAGGACTTGCCCGGGGGTAGCTCGGAAAGACACCACGTCTGATTTTTAAGGAGAGCTGCATACTCCTCACGCATGGCTGCCTTCCACCTGGGATGAGCTAAAGCCTCAACATAGGAGGAGGGCTACTTAAAATCAAGAAGCTGAGCACTGAGCACCCTGGGCTTGTAAATTCCTTCCTTAGCCCATGTGACCATATGGTATGTACCTGCAAGAGGGTTAATACTAGGAAAAGGAGAGGCATGCGGAGAGCTCATAATTGGTAATTCAACAGTAAGAGGAATAGTAGATGGACTATATTGGTCGGAGGATAGTGGGATTGGTTGATGGGGAGGACTAGGAGATTGGTCCACTGGAGGTGATGGTGAGGTTGCGTGGTATGGATTCTGGGGTAGTTGTATGGAAGGAGGTGGACCAAGTATGGAGGGCTGAACATGAGATCGTGTGGAGGTCGCAGGTGATTGTGATGAGGTCGCACATGGTTTTGGTGAGGTCGCACGTGGTTGTGGGGAGCTCGCTGGCGCATGTGGGGAGCTCGCTGGCACATATGGCGAGGTCGCTTGTGGTATAAGAGGTGGAGGACCAAGGATCGATGGTTGAACGTTGGAGCAGGAATGAGGTTCAGAGTATTTAGAGAAGGGAAATTTGAGCTCATCAAAGATCACATGTCTGGTGATTATAACTTTGTTATCTGGCAGTAGGACTTTGAAACCCTTATAGTGTTCGCCGTTACCAAGAAATGTACTAGGAAGCAACCTAAACTGAAGCTTATGTTTATTGAGCGGTCTAAGATGAGGGTAACAAAGACACCCAAAGGGTTTGAGATGAGTGTAGTTGGGAACTTGATTTAGTAGAAGCTGATGAGGACTTTTGTACTGAGTGATTTTAGAAGGTAATCGATTTATGAGATAAACAGCAGTGGTGAAGGCATCATCCCAGTATTTGATAGGTAGATGCGAATGAGAGAGGAGAGAAAGACCCTTTTCAACAATGTGTCGATGTTTTCTTTCAGCAAGGCCATTTTTTTGAGGTGTGTAGGGACAAGAGATTCTGTGGTGTATCCCTGAGGAGTGAAACAGGTTTKTAAGGGCTATAAATTCYCCCCCTCCATCACTTTGTACCGATTTGATTTTAGAATTAAACTGAGTAAGGATAAGATTTTGCAGATGAGAGAAGGCAGCGAGCAATTCAGATTTATGCTTTAGCAGATAGATCCATAATAGGAGAATCCATTCGGGGATTTGACAGGAGCAAAACCCCATACATCGGTATGTACAAGATCAAAGGAGTTTATATATTCGGTCCCTGAAGGAGAAAAGGGTAGTTTATGACTTTTACTCGGAAGACAAGCACAATAAGTAGAAAAGGTAATTTTATTAACATTAGAAATGGAGAGATTACAAGTTCTGAGAACTTCTTGTAATACATTATTGGCAGGATGCCCTATTCTTAGATGCCATAACTGTAAAGCAGCTACTTTATTCGAATCACTGGACTCAGTGATGAAGATACTAGGGTTTTGTCTTATGAAGGAGGTAGATGGGGTCGATGGCGAGCTGGAGGGGTTGGCGAGCTGGGGTCGGTTGGCGAGCTGGATGTCAAATTTGTACAGACCATTCCTAAGAGAGCCTCGGAGAAGAATTTGATGTGTAACCTGGTCCTTTACATAGCAAGAAGTAGGATGAAATTCAAAATAAACAGAGTTATCTTGAGCGAATTGAGAGACATTGATGAGGTTTTTAGTGATGTGCGGAACATGAAGAAGTTTATTTAGTAAAAAGGATTTGTTGTTGGAATGAAACTGTGAATTACCAATATGAGAAATACACAAACCTGATCCATTCCCTACTTGAACCTTGTTGTTTCCTTGGAATTCTGAGGTGATGTTGAGATTAGCAAGATCATTTGTGACATGATTAGAGGCTCCAGAGTCAGCATACCAGCTCGCATCGCTGCCTGAATCTGAMATCAGTGATAAGGCARAGGGATCAATRCAYTGWGTCACRGGWTAGGCGCAGTAGGAGCTCGCTGGARTGTTGAGGCTGTTCTGTGCATTGGACTGGGCAGTGTAGGCAGTATCAAAATGATAATAGCATTTGTCAGCAGAGTGGTTAGAGTAACCACATATTTGACAAGGCGACCTGTTTCCTGGTCTGTAACCTCTTCCACCTCGTCCTCTGTAGCTGTTGGTCCTCCCTCGGCCACCTCTTCCAGGGTGGCGACTTCTTCCTCTGCTCGCTCCTGCACCAGTCCAGGTGTCCTTCTTTTGACCAGAGTACTGATTGGCAAAGTTGATAGTAGGGCTTGATCCTTCTGTATTGATGAAGTTGGATGCATTTCCAGCTTCCAGTCTGTTCTCAAAGCTTAATAACATATGCAGAATGTTCCTGAGGGTGAGTGAGTCACTCCGAGCTGTAGCTGCTACCACCACTGGGTCAAAATCTCCTCCAGGCCCGGTGAGAACATGCATTGCTAGATCTTCTTCTGAAACGGGTTGACCAGCTGAAGCGAGCATGTCACAACAACTCTTGACTTTGTTAACATATTCTCTGATGCTCATGGTTCCTTTCTTGATGGAGGAGAGCTGCATATTGTACTGCATCTTCTAAGATGCAGTTTGACTGGAAAAGTTGGCCTCCAGAGTTTGCCAGATTTCTCTTGAGGATGCAAGGCCACCATCATGGTAAGTAGACTTTCAGAAAGAGAGGAGATAAGCCAGGATGCTAACAATTGACCTTGACGGACCCAGAGCAGGAATTCCGGGTTAACTGATCCTTCGGTGAACTGCGGTGGAGGTCAGATTTCTCCAGTAAGATATCCTTCAAGCCCGTACCCTCTGACGGCCGTGTAAACTTGCATTTTCCAAAGTAGATAATTTGAGTCATTTAGTTTGATAGAGATGAGCTGATTCTGAAGCTAGATAGCTGAGTTTGCGCTTTGAGAAGAAAGAGAAGTGTTTTGAAATACTGAGTGAGAGCTCGCTTGAGCCTCATGATGTGGAGGTGTGATACCCTCCATCAGATGTAAGGGCAAAGAAGAAGTAGACGAGAAAAGAGGTGTTCAGAGCCAGGTAAAAACCTGCTCTGATACCATGAAAGAAAGTAAATAACACATATTGAAGAATATTTTGTATTCAACTTTTTACTGAGATTTCATTCATTCATTTCTTGATAATTACATCAGGGAATGTTGCCACTATTTATAATAAAGGTAACCCTCAAATATGTGGCTAAGACTGCTACAGTACATTAATTTAAATCTTGTGATCACCATTGCTACAGTACATCCTAACAGCTGGATGTACTGGATTAGGGCTGACGACACTGGCTGGCGTAGGGTAGGTTGTCCTCATCTGAGTCCCTTTGTCAATAGTACGTTTGACCTCAGCCCGATCTATCGTGCGACCTGAGAGGTCACCGACCTTGCGACCTGACACTGTGCTTATTTCTAGGTCGCCAGATATTAGGTCGCCAACCGTGCGACTTGGCACTGCACTCTTCTTCTTCAGGTCGCTAAGCAGATGAGGCGACCTGAACTTATCAGATCGCTCTCTATTACTGGTCAACTCATAAACTCAATCAAATAGATATCAATACTCAACAGTTTAACATACACATCTGTGCAACCAGCAAAATTAGCTAGTCAACTCACACATCTGCTGTCAATTATTCGCTATTTGTCAAATGAGCCTTTTATATATATATATATATGATCAATTATGATCTTAGATCTAATTAAATGGATGGATTAGATTTTTTTTTTTATATTTCCTTAAAAGCATTAGGATTGTATCATAAAAGCACGGCTGGTGTATATAACTGAAATATTAATAAAACACTGTGATTGTATAATAAAAGCACTGGTTCGCAGATGCTTCTCATTTGAACCCACCCATATATATATATATATATAGAGAGAGAGAGAGAGGATTAGGTTCAAATGAGAACCATGTCATTATATGTGAACCTAGGGTTAATTATAGGCCTTAGATATTATTAAATGGATGGATCAAATCTTTTGTGTATTTCCTTATTTGATTAAAAGCATTAGGATTGTCTAATAAAAGCACTACTGGTATGTAGCTGAAAATATTAATAAAGGACTGTGATTGTATAATAAAAGCACTGCTGGTATATAATAAAAGCACTAGTTCACAGGTTCGCATATAATGACATGGTTCTATTTGAACCCACCCATATATATATATATATATATATATATATATATATATATATATATATATATATGAAAAATGCTACTGTACATTTATATTTTCTAAGGGTACCATACTCTCAAACTACATATCCAATAGAACTGTGCCACCTTATATAATTATGATAAATATTTATGCAATGTATCATTTTTTATTTAGGTCGTAAACTGCTATAACGCGTCACATTTTCATAGACTTATTTTTCCTTTCTTTTCTTTTTTGTGAATTTGTATCCTACTTTTCCTCTTATTATTATTGTTTTCACCATCATAAGTGAAAATAAAATTGAAATCAATGAATCTGAGTGATTAATTATTTGATTCTTAAATGAAATATTAGTATTTTTCTTACTTATTATAGTGCGTAATTTCTTTTCTACTAACTAATTATAATTTATTTAAGAAATATTTTACTTTAATTAGTATTTATTTTTTAGTATAAAGTAATTCTCAGGAACGAATTCAAAAGAAAAATATTTTTGGTAAAGGAGAAAAGATTTAAATTTAAAAAAATAAATAATAATAAAGGTATGAGGAAAAATAGGATACAAAATAAAAAAAGAAATATTTAAATGTAATGTGCTATAGCAATTTGCGACCCAGATAAAAAAGGATATAGTATAAATGTCTATCCTAATCACTACTACAAAAAACGCCATCGGAACAGGGTTATAGGCATCGTTTGTTCTAAACAACCGATGCATATAGTAGCGCGGGGTCTTTTTTATAATTAGAAAAAGTTTTATGCATCGATTCTAAACCAGAAACCGATGCCTATAGTTGCGCTTTTTTTTTTTGTAATAAATAAAAATTATAGGCATCGGTTATTTTTAGACAACCGATGCTTATTTATTAATAACATCAGTTGTTATTAAGCAACCGATGCCTATAATAATAAAATAACCGAACATTTTTATTAAAATAAATAGACCTCGGTCATGGTCAAACAACCAATGCCTATTAATCTGGAAAAAAGTTCTAGCATCGGCTTTTGTAAATCAACCGATGCCTGTAATAATAAAAATAAATCCAATAGTTTCTTTAAAATATATAGGCATCAGTTTATGATAACAACCGATGCCAATAACCAAAGCCGAGCATCGGTTCCTTGTATAACCGATGCTCATACAAATCTAAATACGCATGCATCCTGGGAAAAAGGCAAAAAAAAATTGGTTGAAAAAGATTTCAAAATCCTGAGCGTCGGTTTTTTCTAACACCGACCGATGCACATAATAATAAAACCATCCGAAATTTATGTAAACTTATAGATATCGGTTCTAGAAAAGAACCGATGTCGTTAACCCAATCAGAGCATCGGTTCTTTTCTAAAACCGATGCCCATTCAAATTTAATCATGCGCACATCGCGGGGAAAAGGTGAATAAAAGTTGGTCCCTAAAAATTTCAAAACCTTAAGCATCGGTTGTTAACTGAAACCGATGCATATAATAAATTAAAATAATATTAGCATCGGTTCCTTTTCTAAACCCATGCTAATGATTTTGGCCTCATACTATATGCATCGGTCTCTCTCTCAACAACCGGTGTATATTGTGAATTGCTGTCTTCTTTGCAATGCCGACATTTTTTAAATTAGAAGAAAGAACTCAAAATTCTGAATTAAATCTTCACATTTATAATTGATGAACAAAAATTCAAAAGTATCCCTTTATTCTACACAGATATCTTTCATATTTGATGTTGAATTTCCAATTGAAATTTTCGAAATAACCACAAAACCAGCCAGCTTGTTTTTCCCTCTTTGTGCATCGTCTCTTTGCAAATTGATCTGCTCAAGGTATGTATTTATTTTTTGTACTTATTATTTTACATATAATTTATCTGCATATGCATCTGAAGAGGCATGAAGCAGCATTCATTTAACATAGAATTCCAAGTGTTTGTGTTCACACACTGGAAATTGAATATTGTCAAATGCTTCGGGAAATTGAAAAGGCATAGATGCATCGAGAATTTAAAAAGGCAATGAGAACTCAAAGAGGTGCACTGAACTTGTATAAATACCTCTGTTTGTGGAAAGTTTTATTCTTCACAACTAAACTCTTTGGCAAAAATTTATATTTTAATCTTCATCACAAATAATGGCTGACAATAATATTTCGGGACCGCTTCGCAAGCTAATGGAAACTCAGGAAAAACAAATTGTCATGCTGATGAAGCAAATACAGGAAGAACGTTCCGCAGACATGCGGAAAGTAGCCGTCCAGTTAAAATAACTCACCCACATTTTGAGCACTATAAATGCTCATTGGGGTGAGGTGGTGCTCTCCATCTTCAAGCTCGAATCTATTCTCACCAAGCTTGGTGCACGGTTTGATGATGATTATGTGGGCCGTGCTCATGCGGGGACGAAGAGGAAGGCTGCCGACGCTTGATTCTTTTTCATGCATTTGTAATTTTTATTTTTATGTTTTGGATTTGTAACTTTTTTGACTTTTACTAATTGGAATAAAAATAATTATTTTCAAAAACTATTTGCTTTTATTTATAATTAATTAATGTGTGTTACTTTATAGTAAGGAATAAATAAAATTTAAGTTTTTTTTGAACTTTAAAGACTACGAATTATAAACAAGTTCAGCTGAATGTAATTATCACAAAATTTCAATTGACTAATAAATAGTACATCCTATGCATATTTACGAAATTTACTCATTGATGGCCATATCTGAATCTTATAGTCAATGGGACCTGCTGAACAATGCAGGTCCTGATAATGCAAATAATACTTAATTAAATAAAGTTAAAATAATAGATGACTGGTGAATGTTGGAGCTACACTTATCTTTCGATAGTCGACTTTGGTTTGTAACATAATAATAAAATAATTATTATAATTAGTTTAAAAATTTTATCCCTATGTTAATTATAATATAATATGAAAACCTAGCTAACACTATATATAATTTGAGCTGAAAACAGAAAAAAAAATAGTAATTAATAAGAAAAAAAATTATGAACAAAGATACACGCATATATATATATGGAGTTTTCTGGTAAATTAATTTTTGTTTCTTTGTTAGTTTTTTTTTTGAGTTCTTAATTCAATTGTGCAACGGTAGAGAATGGATCGAAGTTGGATGTATGGTAAACGTAATACACTTGAATATATTCAAGGGGTTGGAAGTTTTCTTAGATTTGCTGTGGAGAATAAAGCTAATACTGCTTCGGAGACGATTGTGTGTCCTTGTGTTGATTGCAAAAATCTGAGACAATTTTGGACTACGGACCAAGTGAAGAGCCATTTGATACGTCGTGGTTTTAAATAAGGTTATTCACGATGGATATGGCATGGTGAAACTTTACCTCCGGCTGATAATACAGCTCACTCGATAGCTCCGTCTACGTATGGTACTAGTGATAGTAATACAGAGACTGGCGAGGATGTAGACAGTGATTGATTAGATGAAATGTTGAATGATATAGGAGGTCATATCAGTAATGTTGCTGCGTTTGGAAGATTATCTGCTGATGCTGGGAAACCGTTGTACCCTAACTGTACTAAATTTACAAAGTTATCGTTCATGCTTAATCTATATAACCAAAAGGCGAATAGTGGATGGAGTGATACGAGTTTCTCGGGGTTACTAGAGCTTCTAAAAGATGCGTTTCCTGATGGTAACGAGCTTCCCACTTCAACCTACGAGGCAAAAAAAATATTGTGCCCGTTGATTCTAAAGATCGAGAGGATACATGCATGTCCAAATGATTGCATATTGTATCGAAATGAATTCAAAGATTTGCGGGAGTGCCCAAAATGCGGGGAATCGCGCTATAAAAAAAAAGGCAGTGGTGATGGTGGGCTTGTACATAAAAAAGGTCCTCCGGCCAAAGTATTGTACTATCATCCGGTTATTCTCAGATTCAAATGGTTGTTTTCAAATGCTAAGGAAGCGAAGAATTTGCAGTGACATGCTGAAGGAAGGAAGAAGGATGGAAAACTAAGACATTCGGTCGATTCTCCACAATGGAGAAACATTGATGGTAAGTTTCCCAAATTTCAGTAGTGAGAATAGAAATCTTCGGCTAGGACTGTGCACAGATGGAATGAACCTACATGGAAACATGAGCAGTCGTCATAGTACTTGGCCGGTTCTTTTAACAATTTATAATCTTCCTCCTTGGCTATGCATGAAGCGTAAGTACATCATGATGTCTTTGTTGATATCCGGACCTAAACAACCAAGGAATGACGTAGATGTGTACTTAGCACCTCTTATTGAGGATTTGAAAAAATTATGGAATGAGGGTGTGACCGTCTTTGATGCTTATAATCAAAAAAATTTCACCTTACGAGCCATGATATTTTGCACGATCAATGATTTTCCAGCCTATGGTAACTTGTCAGGTTATGCAAATAAAGGAGTTAAGGCATGCCCCATTTGTGAAGATGAGACAAGTAGTATTTGGCTGAAAAATGGTAGAAAAAATATGTACATGGATACCAGGGTCTTTCTCCCAAGTCAGCATCCTTATAGAAAAAAAAAAGATTTTCAATGGGAAAACTCTGGACCGAGTTGCTAGATCGCCATTATCTGGACGTGCAATTTACGATCGTGTTAAAGATATTGATGTTGAGTTCAGAAAACTTTCTAAAATTGTCTCAACGGGTGGTTGGAAGAAGAAATTCATATTTTGGGGTCTACCATACTGGGAACATTTGTTGGTTAGACATTGTATAGATGTGATGCATGTTGAAAAGAATGTATGTAACAGTGTTATTGGAACATTATTAAACATTCCGGGTAAGACGAATTATGGTATTAACTCTAGACAAGACTTGGTGGAAATAGGGATCCAGGAGAAGTTAGCATCGAAAGTGACTGACAAGCGAGCTTGTTACCTACCTCCAGCTTGTTATACCATGTCAAAAAAAATAGAAAATTAGTTTTTGTGAGTGTTTGAGTAAAATCAAGGTTCCTTCTGGTTATTCTTCGAATATTAAAAAGCTCGTTTCAATGAAGGACCTGAAATTGGTTGGTATGAAATCTCATGATTGTCATATCTTAATGCAGCACATACTACCGGTTGTAATTCGAGGCTCATTACCAAGAGATGTGAGGCGTACAATAACAAAACTTTGTCGTTTTTTCAACGCAATTTATAGTAAAGTTATTAATCCTAAGATGTTAGATGATTTGCAGGCCGATGTTGTTAAAACGTTATGCGAGTTTGAAATGTTTTTTCCTCCATTTTTTTTTGACATTATGGTGCACTTAATTGTCTACTTAGTTCGAGAGGTTAAGTTGTGTGGGCCGATTTTCTTGAGGTACATGCACCCATTTGAGAGGTACGTGGGTATATTTAAAGGATTTGTGAGGAATCGTTCTCAGCCTGAAGGGAGTATCATTGAAGGTTACGCTACCGAGGAGGTAATTGAGTTTTGTACAGATTACCTGACGAATTTTGAAATTGTTGGCATTCCTAAATCTCTCCACGAGGGAAGGCTTGCAGGAACATTATGAGGACGTCGGTGGATTTTCTTAGTTAATAATGTGACTCTTATTCATTCACAGGGAAAAGCATGGAATGACAGACAAATAGCAGTAAAGAGGGTGTCTAAAGATTCAGAGTTGGAATTAAAGCCACGAGGTGTTGTTCGTAGCCAAACTTCAACACAAGAATGGAGGAAAGGCTATGGGGATTCTCCTTGGAAGGAAACGAGATGCTTCCTATTTACGAGCTTTGTGCTATTGAACATGATAAATTCTATGAGGTTGGGGTTTGTTTGCTACTTGTGCGATGAAAATAATTAGTTCAACTTGAGTTTTATTAGATAGGATGGGAATTTCTGCATTTGAATTATTTATTATTTAATAAAATGCTTTTTTATATTAAATTATTTTTTTACAAATGGTAATTATCAATTTCCTGGACAGGTTTTAAAATAAAATTTTTGAAATTCAAGAGTTTTTTTTATCAAAAATTTTGCGCATTGGTTTGTGCAAACCGATGCATATAATCAGCAGTGGTATCGATTTGGATGATAACAACCGATTCTTACATGTTGTTTTTAACATTGTTATATACATTGGTTCTTGACAACAAAACCGATGCATATAAGTGATCCCAAACTTTTGTGCACCCTGTTTTATAAATTGATTTAAAAGCACATCAGTTTGCTCGAAAGAGTACGAGGTAACTGTAGGGTGATGAGTTTGACTCAAGTCGTATCTCTCGAGGAAATAACTGTTCGGTCTTTCACACGTTTTTCTCAATTACGAATAATATACATATACATTTGGGGTTTTAAAAGATTTGAATTGATTATTATGAGCTAAGCAATAATTAAAACTAATTAAACTAATTACCTTAAACTAGATTATCAACTACGAGCTATAATTAAACTATCAATTATACGTAATCATAAATTAAACCTAATTAACGAATCTAAGAGCATGAACATAAGAAATTACCACTAAGAAATAACATCATATGAATCTAAAAATAACGAATAACTAAGCATAAATCGAATCGCATAAATAAACTAAATTTAACCAATATCCAAGCATAAACGTTTCAACTAATTAATAAAACTAGAATTAACTAAGAAATTAACTACGGAATTAACTAAGAGTTTAGAGTACCTAATTGAACTAATAAAAGCAGTAAGAATCTCCAGCTATTCTGGAGTTGCACGTCGATCTTGGGCGAAGATTGAATCCCAAACGCGAATTCGATGTTTTGGACGCGTTGTTCTTCGATCCTTGATCTCCGTCTTCAAATCTCGTAAGGAGACGTGGAATTATTGATATTATTAGCTGAGGAACCCTAGGTAGGCGTGTTGTCTGTCGTGTCTGGTCCAAAATCCGAAATAAGGCGGGTTTATATAGATATGACAAGTCTTGGCGCACAAGAAACCCTAAAATCCGAATTCTGGGCCGTCGCGTCGATGGTGCGTCGACGGAGCGTCGACTGACGCGGGCAGGTGCTCGGCGCTGATGCGGTCAGGATGCGCACACTGGCTCGGCAGGTGCGTCGACCATGCGTCGACTGACGCGGCTAACATCGACGCTTCAGAGAGTTGCGTCGGCGTTGCGTCGACTGACGCCCCTTCCAATCGACATCTACTATGCTGTTTGATTTCTTATGATCTTGATCCCAAGAATCACATCGACTAACCCCATATCCTTTAAATCAAGGTTGTCCTTCAACATGTTCTTAGTACTTGTGATCATATCACTTGAGTTACTTAAAATCAACATGTCATCAACAGAAGACAAACAATGATTAAAGAGTTAGGTGTGTTCTTCACATAAACACACTTATCGCATTTAGTGATGCGAAAGCCATTGGTCATCATCACAGTATCAAGCTTGATATGACATTGCTTTGGTGCTTGTTTCAATCCATACGGTGATTTAACAAGTCTACACACCTCATTCTCTTGAACAGGAACCATTCAAGAATGATTAATATCAAGATTGTGCAGCGCAACAATCGTCAAAATCACCTTAATAGAAGTGATTCTAGTTACAGGTGAGTAAGTAACAAAGAAGTTGTATCCTTCTCTTAGTCTAAAGTATTTAGCTATCAGCCTAGCTTTATACTTATCAATCAAGCCATCATCTTGATACTTTATTCTTAGGACCCACTTGCAACCAAGGGGTTTTACTACCACGGGAAAAATCAATCAACTCCCATGTATGATTCTGCAAAATTGAATCAACATTGATGGCCTCCTTCCACATAGAAGCATTAGGACTAGACAAGGCTTCTTGAGATTCATTATCAAACAAATAAATCATCTAAGCAGTCCTAGCCCTAGAATCATCACCATCACCATTTTGTGATGCAACTTGAGCTATAAGAAGTGTTGCTTCATCTATAGCATCATGAACTCTCTTATACAACCATCACTATTTCCTTTGCAAGGACAAAAGTGTTCAAGTATTGCATTCCTTACTTTAAAGGTCGTTTCTTCATTCACATCAAGTATAACAAACTTGTGTACTAGGAATCTATACGCAGTGCGCATATTTAATGAAGCAACAATCGACTATTTTAAGTCATATCTTCACTTTCTTTGGCTCTGGTACTTTTACCTTAGCCAAGTACCCCCACACTTTGAGGTAACTGTAAGCACAAGCTTACTTTTCCATAACTTATATGGAGTCCTTTGCTTTCCCGTGTAGGGTAACCTATTCAAAATATGGTTAGCGAAAGGATCGTCAACCCCCACATATCAGGGGTTAACCTTGAACTGATTAACATAACGTTCATCATTTCTTCCAGAGTTCTATACTTGCGTTCATCGACGCCAATTGATCGAGGTAAATACGAAGCAATTGTTTTATGAATTATGCCTTATTCAGCGCAAAATTCCTCACAACATACTCTCCACCTCAATCACTTCGAATTGCCTTAATTCGAGTTTTAAGTTGATTCTCAACTTCATACTTGAAGACATCAAAGACTTTATCTTTGCCTCTTAGCAAATAAATGTCACAAATTATTGTGCATTCATCAATGAAGGTAATAATTTACTTTCTACCTCCTCTATTTTGCACAAGTTTCAAAGCACATACCTCGATGTGAAATAACTCTAGAGGTGCATAACTCTTTCCACCATATGAAAAGATACTTTTGGCGTTTTAGCCTCAACACAAAACTCACACTTGTATTTTAAGTCAAAATTGACATTTAGTTGTAAATTCAATTTTATCAATTTTGTTGGACTTTATAATGGGCTTTATATCATAGCCTCAATGCTAGAATACCCAATTTCTAAACAAGCACACAAACTAATAATTATGACTTCTCATAATCTTCTTTTGGCTTTTCGAGCTTTATATGAGTTTTACAAATTCAATACTCTTATGAGATTATCTATCTCATTTTAGCTATCTCAATATCCTCCTTACTTGACCAACGAGGTCACATTTTTCACCATTGAAAAATCAAAGTAATGTGAGAAGCTCCCACAATTAAATCTCAAGATTCAATTCAAAAATCCAAATTTAATTGATACGAAACTTTATAAATTTTACTCAAACATTGAGTTCATATTTATAAGTTTATAGAATTTCTAAGCCGAACTACATCAAGTTTAAAATTCACACATAAATTTGAAACCCAATTCAACAATTTGGTCTCACAATTTATTATAAATCTAGTCCGAAACTAGACTTTATTTGTTGAGCCCAAATAAATAATATTTTGCTCAATATCCATGACCCATCAAGGTCTTGAATTTCTTTCGGTTTCTTCTTTACAAGAAGAACCAACGGCTGCTACAAAGGCAACCCAATGGCCTTACTATCATTCAGGCCCAAGTTTAATTTCTATTAAACTTCATTACCAATTTTAGCCCAGGACTAAATTAGTCATTGCCAAATATTTATTTAAGTCTAAGACTTAATAGATTAGGCCCATAATCTATAGCCCAATACTTCTTAAAGGCCCCAAATTAAAAACAAGCTGAAGCCATCAACCTTGATTAGGCCCAAACTATCTCAATTAAACCAGGCCTTACTTAATGTGACCCATAACCAGGACCAACAATTAGTTAAAATTGGCCCACCAAAAAGCCCTAGGCTTTTGTATTATTCTCATTTAGTTAGGCCCATATTTTGTTTCAGGTATTCATTTTAATATTAAGGCCCAATTCTTTAATAGGTCCAACAGACAACCCTAGCCCTTAGCTTTTGCCTTTCTTCTCCAAAAATTCAGCCGCCGTTTCCTCAAAGCTCAAGGTTACACCACCATTGATTAACAAAGCAACATAGACAGCAGCTCACGGCCGGTCATAGCACACCGAAACGTCGGGAATTCACAGGACGTCTCCTACGTCGATGCGTTCAGAAAACACCAGCATCACCACCACGATGCCAACCCGAGGCGCGTCGTCCAACTCTGATGCAGATCCACCGCCATTCACCGCTGCGTACGCTGTACGAAAAAATTCTCCGATCGCCTACTCTGACCGCTGACAATCGACGGCGGTGGCAATGCCGTCCACACCGTCGTCTACTGGTTTTATGGTCGGAGACCAATCGCAGTGGCTCCCTTCGCGATTGCTTCCTCGGATGGATCAGCCGCTTCACCTTCGATTGCCATGGCAGATTTTGCCACAGCGGTGGGCCCCCGCCGTCGCCACTCCGATGTCAGATTCGCCCTCACATCCGCCGGCCTCCTCCTCTCAATCACCGCCACACGTGGCGCCTTTATACATACCTGCGACGAGGCGTAGCTCTGGCAGAAGGCCGGACAACGTAACCGGCTTAGCCAGAGTGTCACCGAAGAAGAACTCAAAGCCTGGAATGGGCTTGGCTTTGGCTCCGCATCGTCGCCACCTCGCCGTTGCTACTGCTTTTCCTGTCTAAAGCGGGGAGAAGAAGCCACACCTGCAACCGTCACGGTTGTCGCCGTATCCAACCACCGATTGTCGGAGCCGCGTCGAGGAGCGGAGAGGAAATCGACCAGTTTTCTTCAATTTCATGAAAACATAGATTCCTATGGATTTGGGACTTTTGATAATATTGGAATTGTTTTGCGGTTTTTGGCAGATGGATGATCTTTTATTGCCGCCGTCAAGGTGTTTGTTTAATTGTCCAAATAGGATAATTGACTACTTCGTCGAACTCGTATTTCCGATCCAATAATTCAAATTACACCAAAAATTCAAAACAATTATGAGTTAGTATCGCAAATAAATCACAAATAAGAATCTTAAGCTATTGGGTAAACATGTAATATATTGCGATAATATCGGGAAATAATCGAACTAACAGATCTAACACAATCGAACAAATATATTATATATAAACATAATAAATATATAATATAATTAAATAACGAAATGAAAGGAAAAGTTAACCGTCGAGGCGAGCGAACTCTTTCCTTAAGATTCTTATTGCCCCGTACTACGTGCTCACGGTTTGATAGTAATGAACCTCCCAAGATACAACGACGCAACCCTAACTGCAAGCTATATGATGCGTGAGGCAGGTAGGATTGTGACATGTATGCGAGAATTGGGCAGACAACTGAGCAAAACCCTAACTGCAAGCTATATGATGCGTGAGGCAGGTAGGATTGTGACATGTATGCGAGAGCTCTCTTAGAAACGTGTTTTGATGTATGCAAAAGTGTTTTTACACTATGTAGGAGTTGGTATTTATAGATATGAGGGACCCTTAACAAGGTAGGAAATCTATAGGAATTAGGATTCCTAATACAAGCCAATCTCCTTATCTTGCTCAATAAGAAAGACTTAGAAGCTTCCAGAAGAGGCCCAAACTAATTAAAGCCCAAGGAATTAAATAGTTTGCGGTCCACCATCTCTAATAATTTGATTTCCACAAAATAATGAATAACATTCATATATAGGACATTTCCTATCTACTTAGGAAATTCCTTATCCTCATTACCTTCCAAATGTCCAACCTTGGTCATTGACTTTTCACTCACCCAAAACGGATTTGTAAAAGTAAATATACCACAATTATCTACTCGAAACGTAGATTAATAATTTGACGTTCGTTTACAAAATTAACGACCCGTCTACATTTGGAATATTTGGTCAAAGCTACCATATATAACTTTACCAAATCCAATTTCCCCAATAATACCTTCGTTTAACGTCTCATAGAGCGATATGCGAGCATTTTTTCTTTCCGTTTGCTGGTGGTATACCCATGATCTCTTCCAAGCCAGCTTGGTTAGCCTTCAGAACACGGACAATGTGAAGTTCGTCGGGGGTTCCTCTGTAATTCTTAATGACGACTTGCCTCAGCCTCGGTATTTTAAGATGAACATGGGCTTCCTTAAACTCACTGGAGAGTTTATACTGCAAAATTAAGCCGTGAAACAGCAGTGATTAACAATATTTAATACTATCATCAATCAACTAGAACAATTTAAGTAAAGAACAGAGCAATTAACAATATTTAATACCATCATCAATGAACTAGAACAAATTAAGGAATGAGCAGTAATTAACAATAGCTAATGCTAACATCAATCAACTAGAATAAATTAAGTAATTGATAAATACCAACGTCGTAATAATAAACATCCTCGGGCCCAGGCGCAATCCTAGCAGATTTGTAATATTGATGATCAAGGATGAGTGTCTCCAACATAGTTGCTGCTCCTAAAAATGCGTACACGCCACGGATATCCGCCTCAGCAAACCCAGTGACAAGCTCCAAGTGTTTGAGCTTGTCGTATGACTGCAGCATAGGTTGTTCCTGTTGATCGCAAAAATAATCCAACACTATTCAATTCAGATGAAAATGATAAGTGATAATTTATGTTATTCTAATATACCTCAAAGTTAATCTCTTCAAATATCCACATATTCTGAGCCACGAGTCTCGTCACATTAGAGGACAGCAAGCTCAATACGTCATTCCACAAATAATACGATTGACTATATCGATCAACAAAGTCTAGATGCAAGTGCACCAACGAGGAGGAAACATCGAGCGTGTACGTATCCGTATGGAAATTTATAATAGTCAATGAAAACAACAAAGGAGCACGAATTCCCAGATTAACATTGCCATCGAATCTCCTCACCAAATCACGCAGAATCAATTCTTTAATACTTTCAGATTGTATAGAAATGAAAGCAGCACCTAAATTTGTGACAAGATCTAAAGTAGCTTTCTGAAGACTTACGCAGCTTATGAACACGTTGGCTATATCATCACCATTAGATATCTCCACATCACGCAACATTAAAGTCTGAAGATATATGTATCTAACAACACCAGCGGCAAAAGGAAATTTAATCGAACATGAGTCAAGGTCTAAAGTTGATACCGCGCCATGGATAATATCTGTGAAGTGGAAATTGAAAGGATAGTGATCGTTTTCAGCAGAATAAGCAAACCCAACCTCATCTCTTATTCCCCTGTATCTAGTCATCCATAGCTGCTTATAGAATTTTAACTCGATTTTTGTAACCCCTTGCTGCACAGCGCGTGTGATCCACCAACGAACCTCCTTTTTGCGGCGTCCATTATCAGCATGATGAAAGTCCAAGTGGAGGCGAAAAAGATTGATATCAGTGCGAGAAAACATGCTCCGAATGACTTGATCGCAAAACAGAGCTCGAGTTTCGACGAAACGCGCCGGCGACGATTTGTAAGCTGCGAGGATGTCGATACTGAAAGGCTGGTATAATTTTATGTGCGCACATATACTATCATTGGGAAGATACTGGTATAATTTTATGAGTAAATGCCAAAAAAAAATTTTACCGTCTTAACTATAGTTATTTTGATATTTTGTTTTTTTAAAAAAAAAATCGTGTAAATTAACTTCTAAATTGTACGAATTTTGCACTTAACCTCTTAAACTCCCTTTTTTTTGTGTGGAAATTCTAGTCGAATCTCACTCGTGTAACATACACGCTAACACATCAGGGGTAAAATTGACTTTCCATCTCCTCCTTATGACCCCCACTCAAAATAATGGCACGTAAGCACTACGTAGGTTCCAAATCCTACATGTGTGTATATATATATATATATATATATATATATATATATATATATATATATATATATATTAATGTGAACATTATCTTAATAGGACACACGAGTGCTCACGTGTCATTGTTTTGAGCAGGAGTCATAAATAAGAGATGGAAAGTCAGTTTTACCCCTTATATGTAAGTGTGCATGTGTTAGTAGAGTTCTCGTAGTATTGAAATAAATCAACGGGTTCTTGACTTGGTATTATCGGAATTCAATTCGTTTGTAGAATTCAATGTGTTTCAAGCTTTGAAATATAAAGGAAAATAAAAATAAAGCAATTAAAGTAACTAAACTACACTAGGAATTGAAAGTGCATATTGGTAGGATGCCTTGGTCGTATGCCCATAATGGAAATGCAAAACAATCAATGAAATAAGCAAGAAAATGCATTGTTTCACCATGTACTACCATGCATGCACAAGGTACAACCATACATGAAATCCTAAAAAACGCAAATTAACAAAAATTGAAAGTATCAAATGAAAGAGCAATAAAAGTTGAGATGAAAGCTCAAAACTCTAAGGAAAATGACAAGCAAAAAAAGCCTAGATCTAAGATTCAACCTAAAATTATGCATGAAAATAAAATTGTAAATAAAACATAGCAAAAACTCAAAACCAAGACGATCCAAGACCCGATCTATGATCTAGATGTGTCACTCATCTAGATTCCATAGCTAATTCTTAGGATCTAATAAGAAATCAAGGTGCTAAGAGAAAAAGCATAAAATGAAAAATAAGCATGAAAATGAAGAACAAAGTATTAAATTAAAGTATAAAACATTAAATTGAAAGAAAACTTACTTGAATTAAGAAATGAAACAAGCTTGAATGTAAATTGCGTCAAAAGTAACAATTCAAAGGAGTATATGGATTCATCTTGAGCTTACAAACCCAAGGAGGTGCTTGAAAGTAAATCTAATCTAGAAAAGAAATTACATCAAAACTTGAAATTGAATCTAAAACCTAAGAGAGAGAGAATAGATCTTAAAAACTAGAGAGATGATTTTTTTTTTAATCCCAAACCCATGCTTTGGTTGGGAGAAAATTGAGAGGTCCCTTTACAAAATGAGAGTTGTAGTCTATTTATACTAATTTAATTGGGTTTAAATGGGCTAAATTAGCCAAAAAGGTTTGAAATTTTCAGGTTTGACCAAAATTGACCCGTGTTGACCTTCTCAACCACTTGGCTAGCCTTTTGGCATATTTTGGCTCGATTTGGATCAATTTGGCTCGACCATAGCCGAGCCCGGGCGCGCATAGGCGCAGGTGCTGCTGGCGTGGGGGGGGGGGTGGGTGGTGGCACGCGAAGGTTGGCGAGAGGCCCGCGTTGCTTGGCGCAGCACTGGGCGAGGGCGGGCGAGAGTTGGCGGGCGGCCGCGCGCGGCGCGGGCGTGTGCTGTCGGGCGTGTGCGGGTGGGATGGCGAGCCACGGCCACCATTCCAGAATGCTTGGGAAATTTTTAGCCTCTCTCTTGGCTTGAATTTTGATCCTTAATGCCTTGTACTATAAAATAGAAATTTTGAACATAAAAACCCAAGAATTTCACCAAACCTCAAGGTAATTGAACTCATTCAACCAAATTAAATATAAAAGTAGTAAGAACACGAAAAATAATAAAATAAGAAAAACGACCTAAAAACCTAACGAAAAACGACTCCAAAACTACTAAAATCAATATAAAAATCTATCTAAAAACATGAAGAAAAACATAACAATTACAAGCAAAACAACTACCCCACACTTATCGGTTTGTTCGTCCTCGAACAACGAAAAGAATCGATAGTGCACACGCAATGAACATTGTGTAAAATGAGAAACCTTTGTGCTTATCCTTATTATTATGGCGATAGTATCAACATAGACTCGTTATCGTCAAGCATTTTACTCCTTCTCAAATGCAAGCCAAATCGATGACTTCCTCTCAAATGAAATTTTAGAGGTGTTCGCTCAATTCGCTCAATTGTTGATAAGGGACGTGTATACCCTCAAATCGGATAATGCATGCACCTTGTCAAGATTTCACAATTCGGACGCTCAAAAATAGCTCGTAGTACATGACCAAACAAGAATCGAAAGAGGTCTTTATTATGGGTTGTAATGTTGGCTCTTTGGTAAGGTATGAAAATATATGGATATAGTGGCTAACACACGATCAAACACATGATCAATAACACAAAATCCCAATTTCTAAAACTCGAAACTTATAATCGCTTCACCTTTCCCAATTTACCAACACTTTCATTCGAAACCCTTTCGTACTTTCACGCTTTTCCGACTTATATTTCACAATACTTAGAAGCTTTTTGAATTTGCTTCTTTTGCTAAAATTAGACCTTTTTGAATTAGGCTTTTCACTTGAACGCACGCTTTATCACTTTTCGTGATTTGTGTTGGAGTATTATTTTTTTTTTTGTTTTTGTTTTTTTTTTTTTTTTTTTTTGTATAAGCAACTCAAAACCCGAAACCCACAAAATATTTCCCACACATTTCTCGTTCTCTAACCATAAACTCTCCCACCTCACAAATTACGAAGATACAAGAGCTAAAAATGAGCTCGGTTAACAAGAAACGGGATATAGGCTCAAGGGGGGCTCATTTGGGATTTTTAAAGTAGCTTAAATATATGGATATGGCCGGAAAAAGGGTGATATATGTGCCTCGAGGTCATTTTCAAAATCAATCATGTACGAGCAAAATCAAACCTCCTCAATGTAATTTCCGTGAAAATGCTAGCAAGCCGATAAATCACACAAGGCTACTCACTAGTTTGCATTGAATTTGGGAGCGAAGTCAAAAGAGATTTTAGAGCATTGCAATCTTTTCACGAGAAAATGTTGATTATATATATATAGGCGGTTTTTGGACGAAGCACAAAAATTCAACCCTTCACACAAGAGGCCATAAACATGCAAAAACCCGACAAGTAAACTATTCAAATTTCCAAGCACGTGGAGTTGTTCAACAATGTAATAACGACTCAAAAGACACAAAAATCGACTCGACCATATAAAAGCGCAAATAGTAAGCGTCACTTCGCCAAGAATGCATCACTTCGCCAAGGCTCGAGTTAAGAACAACAAAACATGCTTGACAAGAACCGGGACCCTAACCACCTACCCACCCCACACTTAAACCATGCATTACCCGCATTGTAATGAAAAACAAGTAAAAGGAGGGTGAATAGAAACTTCCTCAATCGAGCGAGTTGTGGTCAAGCTCGGTGGGGTCCACCTAAGCATCTAAGCAATTCGAGTGAACATCGAGCATGACTAGTATCTCCCGACTTCATGAACACTACTACTTTTACCAATCGTCCCATGGTTGACGTCGGAAAACAAAACCTAGAAAAGAAAATCACACAAAATCAAAAACAAAAGGAAATATGTACATGAACTTCAACAAAATGTTTTTTGTTTGTTTTTCAATTTTTCATTTTTTTTTGATTTTTTAATTTTTGAATGTTTTTGGATTTTTTAATAAAAGAACGAAAGAAACAAAGAAATGGAAAGAACTTGGGTTGCCTCCCAAGAAGCGCTTGTTTCACGTCACTAGCTTGACGTACTCCCTTTTGGTCAAGGTGGAAAGATAACGGGAGGGTCCACCGACACAATTTCCTCCTTGTCAGGAGGGTCTACTCTTTGTAACGTCCTTGGCGCATTGCATAGCTCATATAAGATCCACCAAAAAGCACACGTTCTAAGTTGGAAAAGGCAACTCGTCTCGGCTCGGTCTTCGGGTGGAATGGTGATCTTAAAGTGACCCGAAGACTCATCAAAGAAACGATAGGAGTAATGGCCGGCTAGCTTCTTCAACCTTTGATCGACAAACGAGGGAGGGAAATGATCTCTCTTGGTAGCCGCATTAAACTTCTTAGAATTGATCAATATCCTCCATCTCGTCGTAGCCCTCATGGCCAACAATTCTCCATCTCCATCCTCGAGAACTAACGAGCAGCTCGTCTTGGGCACCATGTGAATGGAATTCACCCACTCACTCCCGGTGAGTACGAACATCAAGCCCTCCAACAACAACCTCCACATCCCGACTCTCATCATATCATCAAGAATCAAAATCGAAGGGCTAACTCTCTCGACCACTCCCGGTTTCCAATGAATAGCATCCTTAAGGATTTTAAACCCTTCGACCAACCTCTCTTCCTTCTCTCGATACGGGTTTTCAAAGATGATACTTGGCTTGCTCACCTCTTCCTCCTCAAGATAATCATCAAGCTTCCCAATCCCATCATCGAAAATCTCCACCCCAAGCGAATCTTCAAGCTTCTTAACAATCTCCACTCCAAGCGAATCTTCAAATTCTCCAATCATATCACCAATAACCCCCACCCACCCCTCTAAAAAGTCGTCGTCGCCCTCAAAGACACATCGAGAATCATCTCCACACAAAACGGGATCAAATAGAGGCACAACAGGCTCATCGAGAAGAACAAGGGGCTCATCCTCACAACATCCCTCTATATCGACAACCGGGCCAACCTCCCCCTCACGGTTCATTTCCTCCATAGACGCTTGTTTGGTCAAATCTTGGGCCACGTCCATGTGTAAACAAACCCCAAAGGAAAAGCTTGATGGATAGAGTATAGGGGCATCGAGAATATTCTTTGCACAATTGGGGAGGGTAGAATCGGGAAGAGGAAGAATACTCGGAACAGGAACCACCTCCATCTCGGTTAGCAGAACAACCATATTATCAATTACCCCACCACTTCGAATGGCCGTGACCGTAAGAGGATGCGAAGGTTGGCTTGGCAATATTTTGTCCTCATTAGCTTCAATTAGCACGGCCATATCACTCTCTACTTGCGCAAATGTCGTGTGTATTTTGTCGGCCGTAGCGTCAAGATCATCGAATCGAGCATTAAACAAAGCCGTCATGTCGGACAAAGTTTGCAAAATATCCAAGAGGGTCGGATCGGAGGGTGGAATAGGAGTCTCGACCGAAAAAAAACTTCAAAAAGCCACTCAAACGATTCCGTTTTCTCATTTGACAAAAACGCACAACCCAACATAGCGATTCTCCGATGATGGTTAAAGCCGACTATTGGAGCACAAATCAAATTGTATCTATTTGTTCGATAGGTCGTATCAAATATCACAACATCTCCAAATAATTTGTAGTCTTCTTTCATAATTGAATCCCTCCAAAACACATTAGTTAATTTGGCCTCCTCGTCCAACTTAACTCTAAAGAAAAAGTCCTCCCCCTCATCTTGTTGTTGCTGTAAAATCTCAACAAGTGTCTGTGCATCCCCACCTTCTATTTCTTTCATTTTCAAATGATTAACAAAATTCAAGTGGTCTTTGATCATGTGACCAATACTTTCATCTCCACCTGCTTCATGGGCCATATAAAGATAAGAATATGTTGGTCTCATTCCAGAAGACACCATATCTTGTATTACTTTCCCTTTCTCAATTGTAATCTTTCTCTCCGAACGGTGTAGGTGGCCCCACTCTGTTCTTGTAAACGGATGATTATGGACTGTCTTATGTTCAATAACTACATACCACCCGTCATCATTTAATTTTACCCTCAGTGAAGCAGCACATCCTGTGCGCGTGACAGGACATTTCTTCTTTAACGTCCCAGATTTCCTGAACCCTTCACAGGAGCACACAAAGTAGTGCTCGGTCACAACTCCATCGTCATTTTTTCTAGAAGTTGATTTACGAACACTGAAGCCAAGCGCACGACCATGTTTCTTATACAACTCATGCATATCATTAATCGTCTTTCTCCTCAAATCCAAGAGAGAACCAGTCACGTCTACAGCAACATATATCATCTCTAATAAGTGACTGGTATATGTAGAAAAGTGACAACGTTTTTCATAGAAAGTGATAATTTTTAACTAATAAATTACCGCTTCAAAATTTCTAACAGAGACATCATACAATCTCGAAAAGAATGATAAGTGACTGGTATATGTAGAAAAGTGTCAACATTTTGCACAGAAAGTGACGATTTTTAACTAATAAATTACTGCTAAAAATTTCCAACAGAAAACAGGAAGAATTGATAAGATGGACCGGAATATGTAGGAAAGTGACAACGTTTTGGACAGAAAGTGACAGTTTCTAACTAATAAATTACTGCTAAAAATTTCCAACAAAAAATAGCATAGAATTCCGAAAAGAATGATAACAAAAATATATAGAATTACCTTCTTCAATTTCGCGCTCATTTACAAGTTCGATATGAGGGATTTCTTCATCATCTCTGTCCAAACGAACCACAATTTCTTGATTGAAACTTACATTCTCCGTTTCAGGTATTAAATCCACATCAATTAGTTGAATATCCATAGTAAGTTCACGGCCGGGTCCTGGCGGAGGCTCTGATAAATCGTCAATGAGTATTTTTTTTTTGAATTAGGACTGGGGGTGGTTCGGGGAGAGAGAAACAATCCGAAAAAGCCATTGTACGGCAGGGAAGAGCCGCGACCAGGCCTGTGGCGGCCGATAGCCCGGTGTCTGGCGGGAACGCTCCGGTGGATTCGTCTGGTGGCGGTCAATGTTTTTGGGGGGCACGTGGGTTTTGTGGGGTTGGGTTGGGTGTGTTGGCGATTTTCTTTGCGACAATGATTAAATGGATTGATGGATGGTGCAATGGATTGCGGACGGCCGCTGCGCAATGGAGGGGAGATGGCCGCTGCGCTGTGGCAGGAATGGGGAGACGGCCGCGGGTGGAGTGGAGAAGAGAGAGACGGGAAAGAATGAAAATTGAATTTTTTTTTTTATATATTAACCCAAATTGATTTAATGGATTCGGGTTGAATGTGAATTTGTGCTCCGTCACATCAAAAAAGATCCGTGTGACAGTCACACAGGAGACCCACTCATTACCCATAAACATAATATTGCGGCGGATAAATAACAGATATTATAACCCATAAACAGGATTGACATCATATATTACAGCGGATATATAATAAAATCTTAATTAATATCACCATACGCAAAACATAAAAACTTGCAGTGGATCGAAAAATTATGAGTTCATAAACCTGGCTCTGATGCCACATGTTATTTTTTTTTTTCATAATTAAGTCTCAGGATCTTGAACTTCATGATTTTCATAATTAATTATAAATAATAACATGACTAACCGTGAGCAGCCATGCTCCTTTCCCTGTT
>BMAC01000379.1:648043-679163 GCA_014905375.1 Phtheirospermum japonicum
TTTCATAGAAAGTGATAATTTTTAACTAATAAATTACCGCTTCAAAATTTCTAACAGAGACATCATACAATCTCGAAAAGAATGATAAGTGACTGGTATATGTAGAAAAGTGTCAACATTTTGCACAGAAAGTGACGATTTTTAACTAATAAATTACTGCTAAAAATTTCCAACAGAAAACAGGAAGAATGATAAGTGACCGGAATATGTAGGAAAGTGACAACGTTTTGGACAGAAAGTGACAGTTTCTAACTAATAAATTACTGCTAAAAATTTCCAACAAAAAATAGCATAGAATTCCGAAAAGAATGATAACAAAAATATATAGAATTACCTTCTTCAATTTCGCGCTCATTTACAAGTTCGATATGAGGGATTTCTTCATCATCTCTGTCCAAACGAACCACAATTTCTTGATTGAAACTTACATTCTCCGTTTCAGGTATTAAATCCACATCAATTAGTTGAATATCCATAGTAAGTTCACGGCCGGGTCCTGGCGGAGGCTCTGATAAATCGTCAATGAGTATTTTTTTTTTTGAATTAGGACTGGGGGTGGTTCGGGGAGAGAGAAACAATCCGAAAAAGCCATTGTACGGCAGGGAAGAGCCGCGACCAGGCCTGTGGCGGCCGATAGCCCGGTGTCTGGCGGGAACGCTCCGGTGGATTCGTCTGGTGGCGGTCAATGTTTTTGGGGGCACGTGGGTTTTGTGGGGTTGGGTTGGGTGTGTTGGCGATTTTCTTTGCGACAATGATTAAATGGATTGATGGATGGTGCAATGGATTGCGGACGGCCGCTGCGCTAATGGAGAGGAGACGGCCGCTGCGCTGTGACGGGAATGGGGAGACGGCCGCGGGTGGAGTGGAGAAGAGAGAGACGGGAAAGAATGAAAATTGAATTTTTTTTTTATATATTAACCCAAATTGATTTAATGGATTCGGGTTGAATGTGAATTTGTGCTCCGTCACATCAAAAAAGATCCGTGTGACAGTCACACAGGAGACCCACTCATTACCCATAAACATATATTGCGGCGGATAAATAACAGATATTATAACCCATAAACAGGATTGACATCATATATTACAGCGGATATATAATAAAATCTTAATTAATATCACCATACGCAAAACATAAAAACTTGCAGTGGATCGAAAAATTATGAGTTCATAAACCTGGCTCTGATGCCACATGTTATTTTTTTTTTTCATAATTAAGTCTCAGGATCTTGAACTTCATGATTTTCATAATTAATTATAAATAATAACATGACTAACCGTGAGCAGCCATGTCCTTCCCTGTTCTGCTCAGTCTGATTGTTGAAATGATGGAATATATTTGATTTTTCTCTCCTAGCCGTCCTTAATCTTTATCAGCGGAGAGAAGACCATATATATATTATCTGCTAAAGGTATTTATTGCTGAACAAATGAAACCACGTGGTCTATCAACTTGTGCCTAGTTGGGTGGTGAAAAACCAACTCTTTAACTGACCACTAATATCTTTATAAAACTAATGTATTAAATTTATTAATTATATAAACCATTAATTAGATATTAAAATTAATTAATTAATATCTAATTTATATATATGGAACATTGGCCACATATATCTAACATAGCTAAGAACACGTTGCATGAGAAAGACAACCCTCGATAAATAGAGATCACGAAAGAAAAAGATAGTGGCGTGACACGAGATAGATATTAGCACGTACAAATCAAAGGAAGACGCTCGATCCAAAACCCCAAAACCAACATGGGGTTAAAAAGATATTCAAACCATGAGCCAAATTAGGAGTTATGTTGGTGTCAAACTACAGTGTTACGCCTAGTACTGTCAAACGAGCTAGCCCGGCCCGGTCCGCAAAAGGCTGGTCTTAAACGGTGCGGAGTGGGCAGGCCTGTTTTTTCACGGGCTGGGAAACCCAAGATCCGTGGCCCGTCCACGTAGACCCACGTGCCAAACAAGCCAGCCCGTGGACTATTCTTGAAAAAAACTTGACAACTCGGGCATAAATTTGCAGAAAATTTTAAAGGTACAGATCATATAATTACCTTTTTAAATCAAACTGAAACCATCTAAGATTTAAATAACAAAAATTATACAAATCATTCAAATCTTAAATGCAAAATAAACAAACACAAAACAATCAAGTTCAAATCAATTAATATTCATCTAATCTGCGTGTATGCTAAACGGTGGAACTATGCTAGACCGGTGGTGGCGGGCGGCGCAAGAGCCTGGAGAGAAACGAGTAAAATGAAATTAATTATTGAAAGGGGAATCAAGATTTAAGGTTACATAGGATCGATTGCGTCATGTGTGTGTACTTTTACCTAAACCAGGCGATGCGCAATGACAATGTGGTGGGCTAGTGGTGGCACCGGTTGGTTGGTGTCGTGGTTGTGGCGAGCGACACCTAATAGAGAAAGAAAATGAAGATGATGAATGGGTTGGAGTTGAGTCTCGTAGGTCTAATTTCAAATATATGCAAGCATATTTTTTAATTTTCCTTGTAATTATAAAATACTCTCTCTGTCCAATTCTATATATCCCAATTTGGAAAAAATCTTATCTCATTTTGCAATATTTACATTTCTAATATAGAATCATTGTTACTTTTTTAATTTTTTAATAAGAATTAAATGTTACTTTAGTACTTTGCTCCACATTTATTATTTCACACTTTTAATTATTTTAAATAAAAAGATATTATGGTCATTTAATACCTATTATTATAACATCAATCATCTTTTTTAAATTTTTTGAAATGATAAATTGCGAGAAATAAAATATGACAAAAAGAATATAAATTATTAATATAAAACAACAACAAAATTCCACGGATCAGTCCGCTCCAACCCACATTGACCCACGGGCTCAAGGAATCGGACTTAGTAGGCTCAGAATTAACATGCAAAATCATGGCCCAAATCGCCCATACGCGAGTTAACGCTAACGACCATCCTGCAAGTTTTGTCCCGTTTTGAAAGTACCAGTTACTTAAGCCACTAATGTACCTGCGCTATTATTCATCATCATTCTCATCGTCTTCCCAGCTTCTTCTAACTAATGAGTAGAACTTATGTCAAACAAATTAAAACAAAACAAAAAACTAATGAGTTGAACTCGTTCAACTTAGTTATATATTTATCATCCTAATTAATAATCTTAATAAAATTTATTCATTATATTTATCATGTTTATATATAAATGATTGATATTTCTGCAATGAATTATCTCGCAGTAAATTATAAATATTAAATACGAGATAGATGAACTTTAACAATACAAGACATATAAAACAATGAAAGGTAAATGCAATAGCTTTATGTATTCTATAATAAAAACAGCAAAAATCTCGTTATAGTAATCACAGTAAAGCCTTATAAATTACTTCCTCAGTCTCGTTCTATCTGTCGTATTTAGAATTTTTTTTTTGTCGCGTTCTATTTGTCGCATTTACATTTTCAAGAGATAATCATTGTTACTTTTTACTTTTCCAATAAAAAGTAAATGTTACTTTACTGCTTTTACCCCTACCTTTATTATTTCAGACTTTTAATTATTTTGAACACAATGGTCATTTGATAACTATAATTATAGCAACAATCATCTTTTTTAATGGGCGTGAAATTGTCAAATGCGACAGATAGAATGGGACGGAGGGAGTAATAGACTTGAGACGACTATTTAATTTTTAATTTGGCGAGTACATTAAATCGGAATACGAATTTAGCATGTTGCTTTTAAGTTGGGACCGCAAAAATATTAATAAATAAAATTATAAATTAATTGAGTATTAAATTAATGAGGCTCTAATGTAATCTTTCTAATGTATATTATTATTTTATTTTTTTTAAAGTGCGAAATATATATTTAAAAATGAGAAAAAAATACAGGGGTCGAGTCCCCTACACGACTAATTGTCACCAAATAAATAAGTGTGGGGGGTCGAATCCCCTACATGACTAATCGTACTCTAAATAACTCTTCATATGACTATCTTTTGAATGCTCGGGATCGTTTTTTGATGATGGTTTTGGTGTGTAAGGAGTAGTTGATAGTTTTGGTGGGCTGAGCCTCTTTCTCGGAATTAGGATTATCATGCAAGACGGTAACTCCGTCAAAGTTTAACGAGTCGGAAAAATTGTAAACTTCAACCCATTAGCAAGGAGGGTTTGAAGAGGGGGGAGAGAGGCCGGAGCGACAACGAGAGGGATAATGCGAAAACTGGGCTGGAGGAAATTTTAGAGTGAACGGGTCGGGCCGGGCTGAGAGGGCATAACCGAGCTGTGTGGGTGGGTCGTGTCGGGTCGGGTTGGACTGGTTGGACCGGGTCGTGTTGCGTTGGTCAGTGCTGATCGGGCTAGTATGGTTGGACTGGGTCGAGTTGGACAGGGTTGAGGTGGGCTGGGAGGTGGGTAAGGGATGGGCCGGTTTGTTGGGGGTTAGAGACTCCATGCCAACGTCGGACTGTAATGCGTCAAAGACGTTAGAAATTGTCAAAGGAGGCTCGGTAGGCTCGGAAGTCCGTACGGGTACGGACCCTATGCCCTCAATAGTCAGGGCGTCGGCGACGTCTAGTGTTAATCGTATATCAATCATCCCTGTTATTATTCTGAGCAGTTTGAAATCTGTAAGAGGGACGAGAACTAACAAAATGTCCAACCGATTTTCAGGACCGGTAGATTCTCATAGCGAATTGAGATATAACCTCTAATGTATATTATTTAATAGAGTATGGATTAGATAAAGAAACTTTATTATTTAATTAACCAAAGTAGTATTCATATAGCGTGGGAATAAACAATTAATTATCAATAAAATAGTGTTTGTATTGATTTACAACAAAATTTATATGTGATAATATATTTTTGACTTTGATATTATTACTTTATCTATAAAAATGTCTCCTTTACTAAATTATTATTTGATTTTATAATATAATATGTATAAATGATAATATTTAACTAATATTATTGTAATTAAAAGTGAAAGTGTATACGAAGATTAAAAAAACTACTCTAATAAAACAATGAATATTAACATTATTTTTAGTGAAGATTGGAAGAAGATACGTAGTTGTACCGTTGGAGTCCGAACCTGGCTTCCCCCCCCCCCCCCCCCCCCCTTTTTTTTCACAAAAAATTAAAATAAATACTTAGTTATTTTTAATTAGGAAAAATGAGCATTTCTTCCACAACAAGTCTTTTATTACATGACAATAGAAACTGCCGAAAATCACGATTCTCGTGTGCGCGTGTGACACACTCTCCAATCCCAAGTCAAAAAAGCACCCCGAAACAGTTTTCTTACCAGACAAGCGAGTAGGAACAATTGCGTACTGTAGTAGCAATCTGCATTTTCCAGCTACTACCAAATAAGAAAATCCCAACGACCCACCCCCACCGTACGGACCTCCCGATAGAATCCGACGTGCCGGTCACCTCTCCCTTTCCGTAGTTGGGGTTTTACCAGCACATCAGAGTCTCTCTCACCTAATCTGCAACCGGATTATCCGGTCAGTCACCGGTCCCTACTCGCACTTATAAAGCCCTTCTTTCCTTCTTGTCAACGCTTTTGGTCTTTCTAATATTCACTAGAAATTGAATTAATCTTCTGCAATCCACCTCAAGGTTTGTTTGTTTCTCAATTTTTGTAATTTTCTATGTTAATTGGAACTTTCCATTTTTTTAAATGCTTTTTATGTTGTGATTTGTATCGTTTGTGGATTAGGTGATAGTTTGCTTTTCAGATTGGCTATAAATAATGTTTCGTATTTTGTCTTCATTTATTTTATCTGAATTATTTATTAATTTTGAAGAAAATCCTATCCCTTTCAATACCGGAGATTTTTCTTAAAATGGAGTAATTAAGTCCTTAATTATGCAATTGTTGATGTGTGATCCACGCCTCACATATATATATATGCCGGGTCTTGCTTCCGGTCGATTCGTGGTGCTGATATCATCACTCTAATCTTTGAATTATTAACTGTCGGTTTCATTTAAATTGACTTTGAGCACTCGTGATGTACTGTTGCTTCTGGTTAAAATTCCCCACAGTTTATGGTTTTGACTTAATCACTCAACTCAAACCTCCCTTTTTATTATTACAAGCAGCAAAATTATTATTACAAGCCAATTGTTAAGGATGTCTCCAACTCGCGAGGGAATCTTCAAACACCAGGACTCGAACGCGTCGTCGATCTTTGAAATCGACGATTCGGATCTCTCCAGACTGCTGGAGAGGCCGAGGCACGTCAACATCGAGCGAAAGAGGTCGTTTGACGAGAGGTCGTTTAGCGAGCTGTCGATCTCGTCCCCGCCACGTCAGTTTTACCGCAACAGCGAGAACTCGTCCCGCGTGTTCGACACCTTGGGGAGCATTCACTCCCCCGTGGCCAGGTCCGGGGTGAGCACGCCACGCTCGTTCAACTGCGTCGAGACGCATCCGGTGGTGGCCGAGGCTTGGATCGCCTTGCAACGCTCCATCGTTCATTTCCGCGGACAGCCCGTGGGGACCATTGCTGCGTTGGACCATTCGACCGAGGAGTTAAACTACGATCAGGTCAACGATTTTATTTAATTAATTGATTGGGAAATTATTTCTATTTTGAAGAATAATTTCTATTGTGGACTTCTTCTCATCACTATTTATTTATCTTTGAAATTCCTTTGGGTTTTTTTTTTTCTCTAAAATGAGAAATGCTAATTCAACTTGCGAGTCCATCTATTTTTGTATTTGATTTGATGTGGATTGGGTTATCCTAACCATGTTATCATTGGCCGATTTTTGAGAATAGTTTTTTATTGTTTGTGGATTTCTTCTCATTACTATTTTCTTTTTTAAACTGAACTTCAGAGTTTTAGTTTCCAAATAGCAAACTGTATTTTGGATTTCTTGCTAATACAAATTTGCATGCTCGGACATCGATCCTTATAATCATTTTCCTTTTATAGTATACATTAACTTAAATTCCTGTGAGGCTTAATATTCTCTAATTAAATTAAATAAGCTAAAAAATCTAGCTGCTGACAGGTCTTTGTCAGAGACTTCGTTCCAAGTGCCCTTGCCTTTTTAATGAACGGTGAGCCCGAAATCGTCAAGAATTTTCTTCTCAAAACACTTCGGCTCCAATCCTGGGAAAAAAAAGTGGACAATTTTACCCTAGGAGCAGGTGTGATGCCCGCGAGTTTCAAAGTGCTTCACGACCCTGTCAGAAACTTCGAAACGCTAATCGCCGATTTCGGGGAATGTGCTATTGGCCGAGTGGCCCCCGTTGACTCTGGTTTCTGGTGGATTATTCTGCTGCGGGCGTACACAAAGTCAACTGGCGACGCTTCGTTGGCTGAATTGCCCGAATGCCAGAGGGGCATTCGGCTGATCATGAACCTGTGCTTGTCTGAAGGGTTTGATACGTTCCCGACCCTGTTGTGTGCTGATGGGTGTAGTATGATTGATCGTAGAATGGTGAGTATCGTGAATATTTGTTATCTATTACTGTTTTAATTTTCTCTAGTTTGTTATTTTCTTTCTCAATCAGAGTTTTTTTTTCCTACTTAGAATCAATTTCGATATTTTGAATGCTTTGTAGTTGTTGAATGTTGTCGAGGTTCCAGTAGCATTGTTAATTTTATTTTTTTTAATTTTGATTAATAAAGTTTTGCATTCATAAATAAACTATTTAAAAAATTCCCCCTTGAGATTTGTCGTGTGTTTGGTAAGCACAATAGGCTAGCTTATAAGCTCATTGTACTCAAATAAGCCTTGTTTGTAACGCTTCTATTACCAATATTTGGATGGGCTTTTTTTGAAACGTTGGTCCTTATCTGAGATGTTTCTATTAGAAGCGTTTCAAATAAGGTCACGGAACTTTTTGTTTTTATTCCTCTTTTAACCTTTTTTTTTGTACAATTACTGCCATTAGGTATTTAAAAAGCATTTTTTCTTTTATCCGTTATTCCTTATCCCAATTTTTTTTACTTAAATATTTGCTCTTATTTTATACTACTGTGCAATTATTGAAAATTAGCTTATGAATATTTTCAACGAGATTGGTAATAGAAATAATTAGATTTACAGTGCTAACTTTCTTTCATTAAAAAAAAAAAATGCTAACATTATTAGTTTAAAGATGTACTTTTGTGTAAATTTGTATTTTGGCCTAGCTTGTCAGCTATTTGCCAAACATATCTGTTTGTATCAGTTAGTTTGACACCCTTAGCCTGATTGCACAGGAAAAAAAAAAAACCTTAAATTTAATAACCGCAATTTGTAAAATATAATGATACCTCAAGAGGGTTTTCGTAAATTTGAAAGATACCTAGAGTTTTCATTTTGTAATTAATTCGTTTTAAACATCGAGGGTAGTTCTGTGATTAACCACGACCCAACTGCCCCCGTGCTAATTTCAGGGCGTGTACGGGTACCCCATAGAGATCCAAGCACTGTTCTTCATGGCCCTGAGGTGCGCTTTGCTCCTCCTCAAGCACGACGACGAGGGCAAAGACTGCGCGGACCGCATATCCAAACGCCTCCACGCCCTCAGCTACCACATGCGCAACTACTTCTGGCTCGACATCAAGCAGCTCAACGACATCTACCGCTACAAGACTGAGGAGTACTCCCACACCGCGGTCAACAAGTTCAACGTGATGCCCGACTCGCTCCCCGACTGGGTGTTCGACTTCATGCCGACCCGCGGCGGCTACTTCATCGGGAACGTGAGCCCCGCGAAGATGGACTTCCGCTGGTTCTGCTTGGGGAACTGCGTGGCCATCTTGTCGTCCCTGGCGACGCCCGAGCAGGCCTCGGCCATTATGGACCTCATCGAGTCGCGGTGGGAGGAGCTGGTCGGGGAGATGCCGCTGAAGATATGCTACCCGGCCATGGAGAATCACGAGTGGAGGATCGTGACGGGGTGTGACCCGAAGAATACGAGCTGGAGTTACCACAATGGTGGTTCTTGGCCAGGTAATTTGATGTTGACTTTTACTATATCGAGTGTTTGGCGAATAAGTTGCAACTTAAAAAGTCGGAATTGCCCTTCAGTTTTGAAATAGGAATTTTTGTGTACGTATGAATGTATTTTGAGGTATAAAACTGTTCAGTAGAGCAATTTACATATTTGGGTTTTGAAAAGAAAACTAAAGGTAGAATCAGAAGTCTAAAAGCGTCCCTATCTTTAGTTTCTTTTATATTTTGATTAAATTATATTATGTATAGAATTAAAAACACAAGTTGGCATTTAAAACACTAAAAATTACTTCTACTTCTTCTTCTTCTTTTTTATCTCTTTCCGTGTGCGTGTGTATCAAATAGAGTTCCATATGACATTTACAAAGCAATAATCCTATTTAACAATGTCTTTGTACTTAGCTGCATGTGGGTTTTTGAGGGAGTTTTGAGAAACTTGTCGCCCTGAATGTATTTTGGTTTTATATTTGGGGTAATTAGGGAAAACACCCCCGAAATTTGGCCTAATCGAAAGAAAATTCAGTTATATTTTAAAATTACAAATTACCCCCTTGAACCCTTATTTGTTTTACAATTTAAATCCCTTAAGTGCAATTTGTAAAATAGAACATATTTCAAAGGTGCTTATAATTAATTTTGAAAGATAACTAGTTTTATTTTTTATTAATTAGGCTAAAAATCTTAATGATATAATTATCATTAGGGTTAATCACAAAAAGTATCCTTGAGGTTTGACCCACTTACAACAACAAGAACAACAACAACAAAAACCCAACTAACTTCTAAAATTGCAAAAATGCTCGTGAGATTTTATTTTTCATACAATTAACCCCTTCATAACCAAAAAAAATTCCAAAACCCCTCCTCACATTAATAATTTTTTACAGTTAGCCAAACCAAACTTGGGGGTATTTTTTTTATAAATTTGAACTTATATTATTATTGTTATTATTATTTTAAATTAGGTCAAACCTCAATGGGAATTTTTGTAATTGTCCATTATCATTATGTACACTTATGTTTTATTGTGCCATATTTGTTCTAAATTTAAGGGCTTGCTTTTTTATTTTGAAATGTATTCCGTAGTCCTTGTGTGGCTTCTGACGGCCGCATGCATCAAGTCCGGACGACCCCAGTTAGCAAGACGCGCCATCGACCTTGCAGAGGCACGCATGTCGAAGGACCATTGGCCAGAATATTACGACGGTAAACTCGGGCGTTATGTAGGGAAACAAGCCCGTAAAAACCAGACGTGGTCGATTGCTGGTTATTTGGTATCTAAGATGATGCTCGAAGATCCATCTCATTTGGGCATGATATCGCTCGAGGAGGACAAGCAGATGAAGCCACACATGAAAAGATCTGCTTCCTGGATGTGCTGACACTACAAGCTTATTTATGTACTTTTTTTGTTGCATCCTCTAGCTGGGGAAATTGAAAGAGTGCTGTACTTTTTGTTTGTCGGAAATGTGAGACTTTCTCGTTTCGATTTTAAATTGTTATTTTGGACGTTTGGAGATAACAATGCTCAGTTACACCTTTGTATTTTTGGAGAGAACAAGATGGCATGCAGATTGATGTAAAATACATACACGCAATGTATTTGTTTTGTCTTTGTCATGAATGGTGTTGTTTACACTGGAACATAGATTTCATTAGTGCTCGACACACAGCAACATCAGTGCTTGCTTGAGTATAGCTCGGGTTCAATAGATAATAACAGACAGAGCATTTATTATTAGTTTTTTTGTTTGTTTTGTTGGGTTCTGGAGCCCGATGTACTGTATATCAAAGCCCTCGTCCACGGTGATGGTGTGCACGAGATCAAACTTTGCTCGTGCAGTGGGAGTAGTTAGCCGTTTTATGAGCAATCCGGTTAGACAACATTGGGAAGCTGTGAAGTGGATCCTTAGGTACTCGAGAGGCATGAAAAAGGGAGCCCTATGTTTTGTGAGCAAAGCCGTTGAGCTTGCAGGATACGCTGATGCAGATTTAGCATCGAGTGACCTTGATAGAAGGAGAAATACTACTAGTATGTATTTGCTTTGAGTGGTACAACGATATCTTGGGCTTCTAAGTTGCAGAAGGTTGTGGCTCTATTTACCGCAAAAGCAGAGTATGTAGCAGTGACAGAGTCTAGTAAAAAGATGGTATGACTGCAAAATTTCTTGGGTGAGTTGGGGAAAGAGCAGAAAAGTGGTATCCTCACTCCGTCGACTCCAGCAGATTCATTTTAGAGTTTCACATATTTTTCGGTGATAGTCAGAGTGTTATTTTCTTGGCTAAGAATCCAGTATTTCATTCAAGAACAGAGCACATTGAGTTGAAGTATCACTACATACGTTATCTCTTAGAGGAGAAGATCTTGCAGCTAATGAAGACTCGTGGAATTGACAATCCTGTCGATATGTTGACTAAGGTTATGACCTTAGAGAAGTTGAAGCTATGCATAGTTTCAACTGGACTTGGAACTTGAGAGGAAGGCTTGGTACTGCTGAAGTTATGAATTACATTGAGAAGATGTAGAGATGATTACATTCGAGATCAGTCTCCAGGTGGATAATTGTTGGGTTGTGAAGCCTGAAATACTGTATATCCAAACCCTCATCCATGGAAGCAGAGCTCTCATGCTATAAGGTGTTCGGGAACTGGGCCCCGAGCCGAATTTTCGGGGAGTATTTTAGGAAATTCGCGTGAAATTATAATTAGTGTTTTTTTGTTATAAATAGCATGTTTGTGTAGTTGTAATTTCATCTAAAAAGTTATTATAGTACAAAATCTTGATTTGGCAACGCTCCCAAATATAGTTAGAATCTCTTTCTAACGAATTGGATAAACAATTTCTTAAGTCATTTTTATTACTTCTCTTTTTCGTCATATTACTTCATATCCTAACAATTTTATTTATTTTATTTTATTTTATTGCACAATTAACATTTTTATTGTTACATTGCCTCCTATTTCATCAAGGCTTTATATTTCATTTTGAAAAATCGTGCCAAGCATGTCATTTCAGATTAGAAACGTGGATAAGCGCTGGGCCGGACACCCAAGAGCCCTCAAGTGATATGGGCTTGAAAAGTCTAGGTTCAAATCCTAGTACTACAGGGCTAGGGTCGGGCCAGGGCCAAGTATATTTATTTCATTTTTATAGTTTTGTACTTGTAGATTTTAGTATGTAATTATTTCACCATCAATAATAATAATAATTTTATTGTAATAATATCACTAAAAACAAAGCACCAACAATTAATAATATCATAGTTGTTGTAATTAATTAATTATAATAATTATATATTATGTGAATGACCTTTCTACTCCTAAACCCTAATCTTATACCTATAAAAAAGACTTTAGTCCTCATAATAAAGCTCACCATTCTCTCACTCTATTCTCTCCTTTCTCTTACTCTCTTCTCTCTTTTCTCTAGTCTCACAACACGTTATCAGTACGAATCTCTAATCAATTGAGATTGATCGAGAAATATTGTTTTCAAAATCAAACCTTCATAAATCAAAATAATAGAAAATTCTCTGTGCAGAAAATTTGCAGAACCGTTTGATGAAGTTTTAACCGTTGGAACGCTTTCAAATTTCTATAGTGTGTTCAAACTTATCGAATTGAGATATGAACGGTGGAGATCTTATTTTAATTTTTATGGAGTTCAATAATGGATTTTGGACAAAACAGTTTTTGTTCATGGAATCGTTGGTGTAGATATTATTCAAAAAATAATTTTGCACAATATAACCGTTGGATCAAGTTGATATTTTTATATGATTTTTTAAGACATATAAAGGTTAATTTTGGACGGTGGAAATCGGTTTCCTATATTTCTATCATTATCAAAAAATCACGGATTTAAAGTTGTTTCCTGAAAAAACACTATGAGAAATCGATTTCTTCCTCAGTCGATATATTCTTGTAGTTTGTGGATAAATACAACTATATTTCAATATACTCTATTTGAATATTATGTATTTTTGAAGAATACTATGAGATCATTGCTCTTGAAGAAGCAATTTTTTATTTGATTATTATTTTAATATTTTATTTTCCTATCATGTATTTTAATTATATCATTTCAAGTTGTTTTCCTGAAGTTGAACAACTAAATTATTCCAAAAGAATATACGTACATATTCTTATTTCATGTGATAATTCATGAAGAATATATATGTTTTTAAAGAACCATTCATACTTGTACTCAAATTATATCATAATTCAATATTACTGAAGAATATGAATTTTTTTTAAAAATCTAAATTAAATCATTGTAATCTTGAAGTATCGCATGTTATGATATATGATACTTATTCCCGAGATTTTTTTAATATTTATGTCATTTTAACATTATAGTTCTAGATCAATACTTTTTTTCATGATATTACCTTTATTTTTTCTTTCAAGCAATTGATGAAGGAGAGCTTGTTCACAATTTCATCAATAAGTTTTGAGAATCTAGCTACTGGCACATATTTTTCACGAGTAGACTATCCTATTAAGGTACATATTCTCTTTTGATATGGATGTTAATCCAAGTTTATGTGTTTCAATTGTGAATTTGTTCATGTTCTTGGAGAGTTTTAATGAATTATATCTTTTATTTTAAAAAAAGGCAGATACAATTAGATAACACTTTATCATGTATTTACATTCATTATATTATAAAATTTATCTTGTTGAATTGATAATCACAGGCAAGCACGAAGCATAATCTATGTATTTTATGCATTCCTATTTTGAGACTTGAAAATTTTACCCCCATTTTTCTTGGAATACATTGCATAGTTGTTAATGTGTATTAGTAATTATAGTACTTCTTTTGATGTGATTTTGGTTAAGAGGAGATGCATCCCAAGTATTATAGTTAATATGATTCTAATGGGATCTACTTATTAATATGAATTTGGAGTATTCGTTTGGTTCAATTTTTGTTATTGTCAATTAGTTAAATGACACAATTTATATGCAAGCATGATAGATTTGAAATAACAAGCTGTGTTTTTCTTTTCTTGGTAAAACATGTAATCATGTATATTTACACACTATATTAGGTTTATTTTTAACTCATATTTATCGTAGTATTTTTGCGAAATACGATTTCACAATTATTAATAATTTTGAAGATTATTAAGATATAAATCATGGTTTTTGAAGAAATATTATGGTATATTGTAATTTCTCAATTGAGTATTATATGTTCATGAAGAACATTACAAGATATATAATCCATATTTTCTGATGAAAAGTAATATATAGTGTTCCAAAAGAATATTAACAATGCTCTTGAAGAAATATTTTTATTATATGTTTTCTTTAATTATTAAAAGCATTATTTACATATCGTTATTGTATTGTTTACATTATGATTACATTATGATTAAGTTGTTGTTTCTTAAGAAGCACAACTAATAATAATATTTCTTACGAACATTATATGCCCCTAAAAATCATTTATATATTTATTTGTCAATTTTAAAGGGTTAATGATACCACTTGAGTTACAAGCTCGTGGAGATACAATTTGGACTATAAATCAATCATGGTTTTGATTTTTACTTGAAATATCCATAAGAACTTGAGACAATTTATTATTGAATTAATTTGAAATATAAATTAGTACTAAATTATATATTCTTACATTGACCGGAAAGTTCAACAAAAGCTCTAAAGGGGTTAGAAATTATTTTTTCATTTTGAACATGAAGTTCAGTATTATCATGATTTGGCATGACTAAGTATGATCATCCCAGTTTATTGATTTGTGAAGAGTATGGAGATTCTTCTATTTATTTTTAATGCTACATATTCTCAATAAAATTAGTCATTAAATTATCACTGATTAGTATTCATATTTTATTATGGGGTGAGATCATTTGGGCTCATTCACCATCCATGTTGACTTTTAGATATTTGGATCCACTAGAAGATCGCATGTGTTATTTTCTCATAACCAGAAGTTTATGAGAATATTTACTCTATTGCCTATGAGAGCATCTAATAAATACACTTATCATTTGCTAATAAATTTATTTACAAAAGTCATTGATGATTTATATTTTGTTGTTATGGTTGGCAAAAGCAATTGATATGCCTCATGATATTTGTTATATCATTTGATGAGAACAATTTTTATAATTATGTGAAATGAATATTTCACTGACTGCATTAGATATGCCAAATATGAAAATATATGTGAAACCCCTGTCTATGGCTTACAGTCAGAAGCCTCCATCAAAAGTTAAACAAGTGCGATATTTTTAATCGCCCCACCACATGTTAAAATAGATAGCGAATGCTGAGAACATATCAAATAATGATACATTTTTCTCGAAATTTGTTAGTCATTGTACAATAAATAATATTCTTAGCATTAGGGGGAGGATATGCATATGTTATGGTAACAAAAAAAAAATATAAAATGCATATGTCATGGTAACAAAAAATATGAAATGCATATGTTATAGTAACCAAAAATATGGAATGCATAGATATAATCCTCGCAAAATTTAAACCAAGCTTGAAGTTTTTAGCGAAAATACGAATTACAAAAATCAATTTGAAATATACAATAGAAAACTATTTGCATCTCCTCGGTAAATTAATTGTAAAGAGTTCGCATCTTTTCAGATAAAGTTATAATGAGGTGGACAATTTATATATTATCCACTATTCTTTTGGATATAAAATAATGGAAATCGTAAAAACAAGAACATATTTAGTAACTTATGCGAAAATAATACAAAAGCACGTATAATTATCAAAACTAGTCCCATATTGTAAATATGTAATCATAAAATATAAAATAGTATTTAATGTATTTTTTCCTAGAATATATCAATTAAGCGAGATTATCAATCAATTGTATATTAAATTATCGAGAGTTTCGTATACTTCAATATATATATATATATATATATATATATATATATATATTAAATGAAAAGATTTATATCCTATATGTCTGCCTAGAAAGTTTCGGGATAACGTATAATTTTCTAATGGTTCGGACGTTTACTTGACGAGTTTTATTGGTTTTAAGTCTTACCAAAATTAATACTAATTATAATGTAAAGGAATTTGAATATAGAAATAAATATTATAATATATTAGAAGCTCTATATTTTTAGAAATTATATATTTTTAGAAATAATTATTATATTACAAATTTATTAGAATATATTAGAACTTCTATAATTTTAGGAATTACTACATACGTATTTATTATAATATACTAGAAGTTCCATATTTAAAAAATTATTACTTATTACAATAAATTTTAATAATATTATATATGGATAAATTAAAAGTTATTTGTAATAATATAAATATTTAACTAAATACTAATAATGAACTCAATCTACACACAAAAATATAATACTATATAATAATAATTATTAATTATTTTGTAAAGTCCCGTCTACGTAACCCTTATAATTTATTATAGGGATAATTCCCGATTACTCCAATAGGAAAATATTTATTCCCAAAAAATCAATTGAAAAGTATTGATTCACATTTAATCAAACTAATACATAAAAGTACAAATTTATCCTTACTAACCTGTTTTATTTTTYATTTTTTATTTTCCCCAAACTTAACTCAAATAAGATTCATATTAATTTCATACAACCATGTTAATCCTGTTTTATTTCTCAATTTTTATTTTTCCTCAAATTTAACTCAAATGAAATTCATATTAATTTTATAGTACCGTGTTAATCGCCGGACTCCGATCGAATTCCATACTACATTCATAAAAAAATATCATACTATATTGTGGAATTCTATCGAATTCTATACTACATTTATTAAATTTCATATTACGTTGTGGAATTCCAATTCATACTATCGAATTCCATAATACATTCATAAAAACTTTATACTACGTTGTGGAATTCCAATTCATACTACGAATTCCATACTATATTCATAAAATTTCATACTACGTTTTGGAATTCCAATTCATAACATTCCAATTCCAACTTCATACTACATTCATAAAATTTCATATTACATTCATGAAATTCCATACTACATTCATAAGAATTTCATACTATATTCATAAAATTTCATATTATATATATATATATATATATATATATATATATAATATATATATATATATTTATTTAAATATGAATTAGGATTGGGTTTAAAATAGATAATCATTAAAGGCCGCTTGAATTATGATTGTTATACATGTGCAGAATTAATGTTTTGACTGAAGATACATAAGGAAGGAAGTCAAAATGGGAATATAATTTGAGTTTTACCAAAACATGGTAATATTTAAAACCATAAAAGATGGTAATTATTATACTACCATGAATTATTCTTGTTGATTGAGTCTTGAATTATTCATTTGATGGAATTCCATTCAAAATGGTAATTCTTATTAGACATGTGCTGAATTAATGTTTTATAGTGTTGTCTCTAATACTTTGATTTTAGGGGTATTAAAGACTATTCAAGTTGTAAGTTTGGATTTAATGGTAAGTATTTGGTCTAAATGGGATGAAAAAATTTGGAGTGATTATATGGGAATATATTTGTACACATGTGTATTGAATGGGAATTATCCCTTTATTAAATTAATTTTATTATTCTCTTATCACTATTTTTATTTCATTTCAATCGAAATGTTTTATTACAATATTATTTTGTTGGAATGTATATTGGATATTATGAGATTTTTATTTCTATTTATTTAATTTTGTGACGGAAATAAATACACATATTATATTTTTATTTTAACACATTATATTAAATCGGGCTCAAAATCCTTTAAATCAATTCAATTAGATAGGTAAAAATCGTTGAGCTCAACCCAAGATTTGGGCCCAAATACTGAGTCCAAGCCCATTTTCTAACCGCCTCATCACTCCTTATATTTAGCACTGTCAAACGGGCCAGCCCGCTCGGCCCGCAGCGGGTTGCCCCGAAATGGGGCGGGGCGGGCCTGACCCATTTTTTGCGGGCCAGGAAATCCTAAGTATGCGGCCCGCGATTAGAGACCCGCAGGCCAGACTGTTTTATTTTTTTATAAAATTATATTTTTATGTTAAAATTTAATTAAAAAAATAAAAAATTACAATAATATTTAAAGTTTTCTAACGGACAAATAGGAAATAAAAGAATACAAATATTGTTTTAATTTTAATTTCAATTTTAACAAATATAAATTCTAATTTTAAATTTATAAAAAAAAATGAAAACGGGCCAGCCCGCTTCGGCCCGTGAAAACCCGTGGATTGAACGGGGCGGGCCAAAAAAGCCCGCGATCAAACGGGTCTGGGAAATGGAAGTCCAGGTCCATCCATTTGCGCGGGCTGATGGGACAGCCCGTGGGCTTTGGCCCATTTTGACAGTGCTATTTATTTTTTATGCAACTTGATCAGCTAGGAAGCAAACCACAAAACACAACATAATGTTTTTCTCTCATTTTCCTCCACCACCACCACCTTATGGCAACATATTTCGTCGGAAGTCTGACAAAAATTCAACCAATGGATCATTATGAAATTTATAGCGTAGATATCCAGTTTCATAAGGTTTCTAACTCCACATCCCGATCGACGATCGGAGCTCTGGATCATCGGCAAAATGCCGACAAAGTCTCTGCATTCTACCACGTCTTGTGACCGGCACCGTCGAACTTTGACGGCTATTTCCTGGCGAACGGCAGGTCCAAAATTGTAGTTTAATATATAGAATTATTCGTATTGATGATGAGTATTTAATTATTCAGTTAATTTTACGAACCGATATCGGATAAGTCGTGATCGTGCCACGAACGCTGCTCGCCGATGATCGTCCGTTCCGGCCTTCCAGGCTGTCGGAATTTTATGAATTTTATATTAACTGAAAGCCCTTTTCGTGAGAAATGTTTTGCTGGTCTCAAATTTTAGTTTTGATCATTCTTTCTGACTGTCTATGTAATTGTGTACGATGTGCTTATGTCTTTGTATGACATATGTGCGTGTATGATGTATCGAGAATTTGATGAGTGTATTGGAGACGATTGATGTCGCGGTGGTCGCCGGGTAGGGGCTGGGCCGACAAAGGGAAGAAACAGGCATGACTGGAGATTTTAGAAAGTTTAGGGGTTCAAAAAAAATTGGTCAAAAGTTGAGGGATATGCCTTAGAGAATTAAATAGAGTTTTGGACCCAATTGAAGATTTTAAAAATTTTAATCTGAACCCTCTAGTTTTCAATCAGGACCTCCCAAATTTAGTTTTATTTTATTTCGAGTTGACCCCAATCAGAGTCTTGAAAACTTAATATTGACCCCACAAATTTTTTAAAGTTTCGAAAATCTCATTTTGAACCCCAATTACTTTACTAATTTTTCATAACCGTACGACTTTTTTGTTTTTGAGCCAAAATGGGTCAAACGACCTCCGAATGGCTTCAAATCTGAACCATAGCTTTGTTATAACATTCTCTTACGTAAGATGTATACAAAATTACAAATTTATCCTTTGAACTTTAGATTTCAAGAATTGAGGGCCAAACGTTCTTTTCATTATATTCTACGATATAGATTATTAATTTTATTTCAAAGTATCTTAGATATTAATTTATTATATGTTATATTTATAATCTTTATAATTATATTATATTTTAGGGCTGTACATGGGCTTTTATTCGGAAGTGACGAGGCCTTTCATGTAATGATCGGAAACCTCGTGAAGCCATCGTAGTTATATGCTTGATTATGGAAAGACGTTAAAGAATGTGAGTAAAACTTTCTTAACTGTAAAGTTTGAATATTTTCAAATTATAATGTGTTGTTTGTGCGTATCTGTGAGTAAAATATTTTTAATTGGAAAGTTTGAAATTTTCCAAATCATTAAGCACTTGTTACTTGAACATATTCTTATGCTTGTATAAGCCTTTGAAAAAAATAGTATTTTGAGGGAAAATATGCAAGTGTGCATTGACCTTGTGCTTGTACTTAATCATGAGTCAAATTATATGATTTATCAAAGGTTATTGATACCATTTGAACTCGACTGTCTGTTATCAATTGTTACTGTTATTGTCTGTCAAATGTTACTGTTTGTCACTGCAGTGTCTCTCAGGCACGAGTAGTTTGGGCAATCAACCAAGCAGGTTGCCTGTGATTCTTGCTTGACTACTCGTGGTACCTACTCCCATTGTTCTTGGTCGGGTCGGAGATGACGGCATGATATGGGTCGTGGATTGGGTATATTCCAGAATATGACGTACCCTGGATTTGAGTCTCATAGCTAAAGGGACGTCGATTCTATTGAAAATAGTTTTGTTACACTCATGAAAATAGTTTTGCACACCAAGTGCTTTGATTATTTTATGAAAATTATTTTCTAAACTCTTGTCAATTTAATATTTTATACGAAAATTTGCATTTTTATTTGTTTGCCCTCACTGAGCTCTTTTAGCTCACGCTCTCTTTTGTTTTAAAACTAAACTCTCCAGATATTGACGTTATGAGAGTGACCCTGATCTTGATCCTTCCGGTGAAGAGTGGATCGTTGGCTAGGGTTACCTCTTATTAGTCTGATTTCATTTGTATAAAGTTTAGTTATATTGAGTCTACCAATACAACAAGTTTTAACGAACAAAACGTGAGAGCTTGTTTATTTGTTTATTTATTTATATTAATATTAAGGTAGTATTTTATTCGTGGCATTACATATTTAATATTGATTATACATTGGTACAATACATCGTTATTCAACCAACAATAGCGACATCAAAGTTTTACCATATAATCTTAATTCACATTTTTAACATAAAAATACGTTTCTATCATGATGTATTAATGAAAATGGATAAACTTAGATGATAATTATTTTTCCTACTAATTTATATATAAAATTAATAATGTTAGCAATTAAAATAGGTCGATGAATCAAATTTATGACGATGATTCACGAAATTGAGAATTGATTATAAAATACCAAAAAAAAATCATAAATAAAGAATAGTATAATTATCAAACTATTACTGCCAAAGAATGACATTTGATGTAGAACATGTGTTGAAAATTTGAGAATATAAGACAAAACGTGAGGACAAGGTGAGAGAGTGTCATCATCATCAACATCGTCATCATTATTGGATGATGGAAATTAAATTCCGCGCGCGTGCGTGAATGCGTGTGTGTGTTGGGGAGGGTGAGGGGGTTGAGATTTATAGAATTTCATGGAATTTCTAAAATGATTGATTATGTTGTATCTTCGTCGTATCCATAAAAATCAAAGTTGAGAATTTCAATATTTGATAGATTCCATATAATTCCATTTTGTGAACCATTAGAATGTTAATTCTAAATTTCATTTAATTACATGGTTGGGGCACATATCCGAGTGCCATATGGACTTTCTGGATTACGCATCGTCGAAATTACGAATCCTAATATTCAGAATATTGGGTTATTTCAATTTTTAAAGTAGCAAGAATCTTTATTTGTTGTAAGGTACTTTTACTGTAAATGTCAAATCATGTAAGAAACATGGATTGTGTTGTATTATTGTATTGTATTTGATGTCAAATCATGTATAAAAGTGGATGTTGTTTGTTGAGTCACATGTTTTTCAAATACGTGATTTAATATTTATTGGTTTATTTTGTCTTTCGTGCCAAGATTTAATTGCTTATGAAAGATTTGATATTAATTATGTTTAGTAATTATCATGTATATTATTTAATTTTAGATTAGGTTGTAATTCCCTATATTCTTTATAGGATCGTGTATATATATATATATATATATATATATATATATATATATATAGAGAGAGAGAGAGAGAGAGAGAGAGAGAGTTTGGTTCAAATGAAAACCCGTCATTATAAGTGAACTTAAGGATCCCTCTCGTTGCTTGCTTGTTAGCCAGCTCAGGAGCGGATGGGGTAAGGGGTCCGTCATTTGTTAATACTAGATTGGAAATAGAACTCTATGACCTACTTGACTTAGCGGTTAGATTATCGCTTTCATACGGCGAGAACTCATCAACACCATAGATTCATTTAATTCAATGGTTATATTTTCAGAATTTATGTTTAAAAATGGAAAATATAAAATCCAAACGCTAGTTTATTAATTGAGAGGGGCAAATTAGAATAATTGTCAATTGTATATTATCTTCCATTTTCTTTTAAAAGGAGAAAAAGATTGTATTTTATCTTTCATTTTCTTTTAAAAGAAAACAAAGATTTTCCATAAAAATTATTAATTTACTTAAAAACGAGATTAGAAATAACTAATGATGTTACTAGGTAAATTACTCATGTATTAATAATATTATAATATAATAAGATTGATTTTCTTAATATATTAAGACTGTTTTTTTTTTTTTTATATAATTGTAGTGCTTTTTTACTACACTAACAATGTTTTTTCTGTTGAACCAGTAATACAATAAGAGTGCTTTTCTTATGTAGTTGCAGTATTTTTTTTACTGCACTAATAATGTTTTTACTATTGAATCAATAATATACTAATTTGATTTAATTTTTGACCTAATATAAAAGTATTACTATCCAAGGAAAACACACCTCCAATGCAATAAAGAATCACTAATTTGATTTAACTTTTGGTCTGAAATAAAAGTATTCTTAGCCAAGGAAAACATCGTCCCATATAAAAAAGACCACCAATGTAATTAAAAAATAATAATTTGAAAAAGAAAGCACCAACAATTTTCTTAGAATCACTCATCACTATCACCAACACAATTACATTTGAACAAAGGGACCAACAAATACTTACAGAAGCACTGTGTAATGTTCAAAAAAGCATTGTGTAAAGTATTCTCAAAGTAACGTAGAATTGGATGTGGTAGCAATAATTTCGTTGACGAAAATCCAAACTCAACTTTGAAAATTGAAACCCTCGACATTAAACCTTCAATGCCGCCACGCTCATGGGTTTTAGACCGAAAAATTAAAAAGAGAATTTTAACAACCACCACTCCGATCGGAGCCCCATTTATGGAGACATCCCCGATTGTGAGATTGGATGCCATCATCGATTCCATATCGCAAATCTGGGTTATCGTGTACCCACGCAATATCATATACCAAAAAGATGTATATGAATTGGGCGGTGCTTTCAGCAAAACAATGTATATGAATTGACAGCCTTCGAAAAAAGAGGAAAATCTGGAGCATAAAACTGCAGAGTTGGTGCTTTTTTTTTAATATATATCGGTGCTTTATGAGTGATCGGATAATGCTTTCAAAAAAGCAACAAAAAGATTTTCCTTTTTTTCTTCCAACAATTACGTTTTTTGTAATGGAGATGATAATGGAGATGGATGAATTCTGAATTATCCCGTCAATATGTTGAGAATGATTATAAAGGAGATCAATTAATTCCTTATTATAAAAAAGGAATATATGTAATTATGGGACTGTCTTAATTGCAAAGATTTGAAAAAGACAAGAAATCCCTAGTATGCTTGAATTAGAGTCAAGACTTCATTTTAATATTAACTATTGATCTTATTTAATCAAGGGATAATTCCCATATAATATACTTAGATTATACTCAATTCCCAAATAATCCTTTAACATTATTCCTTCCCATTTAATTCAAAATCTTCCCATTAAATCAAAATTATAATATAAAATGTCAAAAATACCCCACCACACATACTAAATTATAAATCTTATTTAACCTAGATTTCTCATCCTCGCCTGCCATCTCACGCACACACACCACACATTTCTCATCCTCATCTGCTATCTCACGCCCACACACCAGAAGCGCCAGAACTTTTGTGGTAATTTATGCAATTTGGATGGATCTGAGTTATGAGACGGCGGCGGACGAATCTGAGTTATGAGGCAGCGAACAGCATTTGGATGACGACGGCCGGGAAAGATTTTGTAGTGGGGCGTCTGCAACGGCGGCGTTTTTCTTCCCCAAGACCGCGAATGGCATCTCTTCTGGCGACGCAGCCGGCGGCAGCGGCTGGATTTCGGGTTCGCCGTCTTGTTCCTCAGCGGTTAAGAATGGTGGTTGTTAGGGTTCGACTGAAGGTTCGTGTTTGATGGTTCTTCGATATCCGCAATCGGGAATGGCGGAGATGGCGTCTGTGGTGGTTTGGCCGGAACTTTTGTGGTTGTTTGGGTTTTGCCGGTTTTCCTTCGTTGGCGGCTGAAAACGATGGTTGTGGGTGGGCTGAAATTGGAGATGGCGTCTGTGGTGGTTTGGCTGGAACTTTTGTGGTTGTTTGGGTTTTGCCGGTTTTCCTTCGTTGGCGGCTGAAAACGAGGGTTGTGGGTGGCTGAAATTGGAGAGTGGCTCGGTGCACCATGGTTTCGGCGCACGGCGGGGACGCTAGATTCGCCCAACTCGTGATATAATTATTTTGTATAGGTAGTTTAGATAAGTAGTTTTGTATAAGTAGTTTGGATCATTACAAACTACTCTACCGTTTTATAATTACAAATTGTTAAGTAGTTTGGAATTCTGTGTTATGTATTCTGGATTTAAATTAGTAGTTTGGAATATGTAGTTTAGATTTGAAAATGCATTCTATGTAGTTTGGGTTAAGTAGACCATTAATGTTAAAGTTGGAGTTGATGAAAGTGTATCTTATGAAATTCCTTAATGTAGTATAAAATTTCTCAGTGTAGTATGATTATTTTCTATGTAGTTTGGAACTTGACCGATCAATTACATGATATAGTTTTGAAATTTAATCGAGTAGTTCTGAATTTTTCGAGTAGGTTTGAGATTTAAACGAATAGTTCTGAATTTTGAAGAATAGTTTTGAAATTTACATGAGTAGTTCTGATTTACATGAGTAATTATGATTTTTACACGAGTAGTTCTGAATTTACATGAGTAGTTCGTCAATTTATACGAGTAGTTCTGAATTTTACACGAGTAGTTCTGAATTTACACGAATATTTCTGATAGTACATAAGTAGTTCTGAATTTTACACGAGTAGTTCTGAATTTCGAAGAACAAATTAAAATATTTATAAAGGGTAATTTAGTACTCTTGTATAATTTTTGGATTAAATGGGAAGTTGAGATTTCAATGACCTATTTGGGAAAAAACATTTCACTAATGTCTATATGGAGATTTTCCCTTTAATCAACGGTGTGGATGGGTCCCTAGGTTCACATATAATGACGTGGTTCTCATTTGAACATAATCCTACACACACACACCTATACACACACACACACACAATATGTTATGTATAAATTATTTCCTTATAGTGGATTTCATTTTTAAGGCTAGCAAATATTATTCGACTCATCTTAAATCAAGTTCCATCTAGATTTCTAGTGACAAAAATCATTTCCCAAAAAGAATCAAGAAGATTAACTGATTTGTTGAGTACCGGTGAGTACTCTTTTTTAAAATACTCTCTTTCTTCTGCAAAATATCTCAAAACATTAGAATGCTCTATATATTCTCCAAAACCTAGTTCTAAACCATAATATAAGATGAAGGGATTTTCTTTGTAGGACCATCAATATTGTAACGAGAAGATAACACAATACAAGAGGAATTAACTTTAAAACTCGTCATTTTGGCCTACAAGTTAGCTTTCGAATTTTGTTTATTGTTAATTTATGGTGTACCGAACTAGTCAGTGTTATTTTATTAGGTGTTAGTGGTATGTCTTATATATTATAAGTAGAACTCAAACGAGTTTGAGGTTATTTTTTGATTTTTCTGAAAGTTATAAAACGTAATTATTTTGTGATATATATTCGAGGGCTTTTCTTTCTTTCTTTTTTTCCTTTTTTTTTTACCATGAGCCCCAAAAATTCAAGACTTGATGAATATTTATCTGAACATACATGAATTTTTTATCACAACGAATATGATAGTTATTATACATTTGACATGTTTATAAATGTAAATTTATCATAGTAAAATAAAAAATTTATAACAATAATATAAAAATATTTATAACGACAATAAACATTCGTCACATTAAATATTTATTTCTATCATGGTATATGATATAATAATATACACCAGAATGTACTAATAAATTGCACCCTATTTATGGTTGGGTCGGGCTTAATTGCCGATTCTATTCATCATTACCACCATATATAGTAACATTGTGAATGAATAAAGATTGATACAAGGAATGCAATAGAAGATGCCAACTATCATCAAGGCCGAACTAGTGCCACCGGGACTTGCTGCACTAGGTGCAACTGTGTGCTACTGGGCACCTATGGCAACGAAGGGGAGTGCCCATGCTGGGCGGAGTTATTATACCATGCACTTGGGTGCACCTTACAAGGTGCACCCCATAGTTTAATTTACCATTGCATGTAACTGATATATATCATCACATATAATTGATACATATTATCACATATAACTGACACATATCATCACAAATAATTAAATTCTAAATCTTAAATCTAAAATGAAAAAAAATAAACTTAAAACGAAAAACTAAAACCTACAAATGGAAAATCAAACCATAAATAAAAACTAAACCCCAAAATTGAATATTAAACTCTAGACCCCAAATCTCTATCATATATCATCACATATAACTGACACATATCATCACATATAGCTGATAGAATGATAGATTTTGCCGGGACCCTCAAATAAAAAATTAAATAAAAAAAATAAAAAAACTGAACCTTACAATGAAACTTTAAACCCTAAAAATGGAAAATTAAACCCTAAAATGAAAAAGTAACCTTATACTCTAAACTTTTGTTACATATCATCACGTATAACTGTCATATACAGTGGCGGAGCCAGAATTAAAAATCCACAGGGGCTAAAGTATTTTTATCGGAAAACAAAATATAATATGGAATAAAACACACACCAATAGAGCTTTACCCTTATATTGAGAGAGAGAGAGAGAGAGAGAGATGATCAATTAAGATAATGAAATTCCAAAACAAACACTTACAAGATCACTTGACACCAATGCAAAGTTCACTAAAAAACTAACCGTGAGGCATTGAAATTAGAAGAGAGGTATCCAATAACATGGATAAATTGACAAAAATCTCCACCATCCTGCAAGAATTTAATGAAATTTAGATACACCAATATTCTCAAACCCATCATTCAATGTTAATTATCAAATTAATATTTTTAAAATAAAGTAGTAGCTCTATCATAGATTCCGATGACAACTATTTGGTGAAAGAAGTGAAAAAAAGTGTAAGAAACGAAGGAGAGCGACCGTAGCTTCAGTTTCGATTAAAAGTGAAAGATCCAATTTATTAGCGTCGTTTCGAATTATACGACTGGTGGGAATTGAGTAGCTAATAAATTTACGAATTACAATTAAGGAATCAGAATTAGATGGGACTGAAGTTTAGAAAGAAAATGCAATTCAAATTGTTAAATTACAAGGAATTAAAATTTAAAATTTAGGGTTGAAAGATTGAGTGTTGAATCTATGAATTTTGAAAGCTTACCGATCAATTGTGAAACTTCTTAAACAAGATAGTAATTAGATTGGAAATTGGATGAACCTGTTTTTAGACGTCTGTCTTGCCTTCTTCGATTTTTTGTTTTGTCTGCCATCTTCCTCAAAAGCCTCTTTGTATATCTATTGTTCTTTTGTTTTCAATATTAAGAAAAGTCTAAAAATTACTAGGGGCTTAGCTAATTAAATTAAATATATCATTTCCCCCTACATGATTTGTGTTGCATTTGTTATTCTCTATTCTCTCATGTTGTAATGAAACATCTAATTAATGTAAAGGTCAACAGAAGATTGCATATGCATGAAATAATTAGTGATTGAATTAGTCAATTAGACAACATGTATCGAGGTGTTTATAATTCCTTGCTCATTTGATATTTTATGTTTTTATAATCAATCTGCAGTTTTAAGTCGCATCTATCATATATGAATTTGGTTTGAACTCTTTGATCAGACTCATTTGTCCAAGGAGGACAAGCAAACATTCTTTTAATTTTAATGCAAACAAGTGGCTTGGTTAAACAAGCTTTAATTGATATTTAAAGATTTTGGTGGTGTATTGAAAAAAGTAAGAGTATTATATAAAAGAAAAAAACTTAGATTAATAAAAGCGTAGAATGTATTAACTGGTGATTGAGAAATGAAATAGGATGAAAGTGATTATGGAAAAAATCTAATTATCATTCACTAAATTTCATCGTACTCATGAAATAAAAATAATTTATGATACATGTCCGTTCCTACCCGTAGGCCGCGGCTCGGGTACTCCCCCCAGCCCTCCACCCCAGTCCGGCCAGACTCACTCTGGGCAGCTTGGCCCATTCCAGCCCGATTCCCCTCTTATGGCCTGGCCCAGCACGAACTTTTTTCCACCCCCCACCCTGGCTAATCCTCTCGCCCCCTCTCGGCCGCCCCCTCCCCTCTCCTTACTCTTCACCACCATCCATACCACCATCCATCCAGTTTGGTTTTCGACATTACTCCTTTCGTTGTCGTTCCGATCGCTTCTCCCCCTCTTCAAACCCTTCTTGCTAATGGGGTTGTAGTTGGTACCTTTTCTGACTCGGTGAACTTTGCCGCAGTTACCATCTTGCGAGATAATCCCGATTTCGAGGACGAGCCCGAGCCCACCTGTACTTTCCTCTACTCCTTACGTGCCACCAAAACCATCGTCAAGAAATGCTACCGAACTTCCAAAAGAAAGTCAATTGAAGACTTTTTTTTAGTTTTTGATTGGTCGTGTAGGGGATTCGATCCCCAGACTTTTTTCATTTGATGACTTTTGATCGTGTAGGGAACTCAGCCACCCCGTATATTTTTCTCCTCTTTTAATATATGTTTCGCATTTTATTAAAAAAAAATATTATTACTCAGTAATTTAAAAACTATAATATATGAATAAAACATTTGGAGACAAAATAATACGGGGAAATTAATAGCTTAGGGAATTTGCACAGCTCGGATAATTAGCGAATCGATTTGTATTTTCATTTCATCATAATTACTCCCATATTTCAAAAATCAATAAAAAGGTTAAAATAGTCAATTCAGCTTGTCCCACAATTTATACCCCACGCACCGTTCATGATCCTCACCCCAACCTGCACAAATCCCAACTGAAAGAATAAAATAAAATAAAATCATCATTACTCTTTCCTCTCGATATACTGCGGATTATTTCATTTCCACTCCTCTTTCCTCTACCTTCTTCAAAGGTTCAATCCCATCCGTCCGTCCACATCAGCTACAGTTGCATTATCACACGTTCATATTTGTCTACGTGGCTGACACGTCGGACTGGCCTAGCTTGTGAATCCAACGGTTCTGATGATCCTGTCAATAGAGCCCGTCGGATCTTGAGATGACGTCATTAATGAGAGAGATAAATTGCGGTCGTTATGTTATTCGGATTTTCTCTTGCCTCTTCAAAAATGCAATCGGTTGTTTCGTTTTTCCCGTCTGTTGTGAGCAGACTGTGCACACACTCTACACACAGTGAGCGTGAGTTTTAATTTCGAAGAATCTGAACTGTGAAGATTTAATGCTCTTAATCTCTCTTGATGATTGCTGTTCATTTCTTCTATTGCCCCTTATCCAACACTGAATCGAATTTCGCGAGCAAAAGGAAGAAAAAAGGTATCCAGAAAGATTTCTTAATTTTTTTTCCCTTTTTGATGATTTTTCTGGTCATCGAATCATTTATTATCAGAATTTGGCTTTTTTCATTGGTCCTTTCACTTAAGCTTAGATGTAATTATTCATTTATTATTTCAAATATCGGAGTAATGAGTATTCTGAATCAAGTTTTAATGCTTATCAAAAAGGAGAAAGATATTTACTTTATTTACTCTTTTTGGTTGGTATGATTGAGATCTTCTGCATTTTCACGAATTTCTAATGTGCTAATTATGTTAGCTTTTTTTCCCTTTTCTCTGTTTAGTCTCCTGTTTAAACTCTTTTCCAATTTCCATCACTTTGTGCGTTTTTTTGTGTGTGAAAGAGAAAGTAAAGTGTGAGACTGTGAATGTGTGTGTGAGAGAGAAAGATAAGAGTCAGTAAATGAGTCCTTTTATTGCGTGAAGAAGAACCTGATTCTCTGAACATCCCCAAATAAAAAGGTACATCAGCTTTCACTTTTCTTTATATTTCCCCATTTTTTTCCTAACAAAACTTCACTTTCTTCTCATTATTTTCTAATCTCCAACTCCTTATTCAGCTAAATTGAATAAATTCATTAACCCAAATAAGAAATTATTTTTTCGAATGTTCCCAAATTCCTTGTTTCCGTCTTAGGCTTTTTAGTTGTGTCGATTCTGGAAATTTATATTTATATATATATATATTTTATTTTTGTGCGTGTGTGGGGTTAAAAAGCCCGAAATTTACTCTGTTTTTTAGATTAATTTTAATTTCAATGTCTGATTCGATTTAATTAAATCTGGGCCATGAAGTGAGCTTTCGAAGTGAATCCCATGTCACCGTCTGTAATTTCTCCTTTATAGATAAGGACAACACTAAAGGCGGGCCAGATTGTAGAAGATTGTATTTGTCCAGTCGGTTGGATTAGAGAATTTTCTTGGTATGTTCAATCAAATTCATATCTGTATATGGGATTGTGAAATTACGAAAAGATCCTTGAGTTGTTGTTTAATTTGCGGTGCTAAACTACAAAAGAGCTATCGATGGGGGCTTGTCATTATCTGCGAGCGTTATATATAATATATGCTTTTGGTGTTTTACGATAGTGTGAGTTTCTTATAATAGCTACGTGTCGTAATATATTCTTCTTTTTCCATATCTATTGACTTATTTTGCGTTATCATTTTATCTCCTCTTTTTTTTTTCTCCAGATTTTGGTTTCAAGAAAAAAGAAAGTGAAAATGGGTTCTGTGGTTGGTGAAGTTGAATCTCAGCCTAGTATAAGTAATTGCAATAAGTACAAGTTACCCAGAACGGTAAAGGCTGAAAATTTTAAGTTTTGTGGATTAAATTGTAGAATTACTATTGTAAAAATCTGAAGATACTTTTTCCCCCCTGATATTATTGTTTTATTTATTTATTTTCAACAAATTTTCTTGCAGCTTCTTGCTGGCTGTGGTGCAGTTAACCATGCCTCCGTACCCAGGAAGCTACGTTCCGGTGTGTACATAAATTCGATGATTGTTCACTCTAATTTTCTCTGTGGATT
>BMAC01000379.1:679188-690245 GCA_014905375.1 Phtheirospermum japonicum
CCTTTTTTTTTTTCTTTAAAATAATATTTATGTAGTGAGGACTAAATGCCACTTAAAATAGGTAATTGGGATGCGGCAGTAAAGGAAGAGTCCACGAAAACAGCTCAGAAGAAGTCATTCTTGAGTCCACCTGTCGTTCTCCAAATTTGTTGGATTCAAAAGCACAATTTGTCGAATCACAATCTTCCGGCGGTGCTAAAAAAAAAGACGTAATTGACCTGGAACAGGAATATGCTTCAAGGAATGTATTATCCGGATGATATCTGCTTAATAATAATTTCTAATAGTGTTTTTTGATGTTTTTTCAGGTTCCAGCTTCTGAATCTCAATACGATGACAATTATTATCCCATGGACGACAAATATAATGGTAAATTTTTAATTGAGCAGTGTTTGGAGTATGTCTTCATTTTTTGGAGTTTTATGAGTAATGTGAGCTTTGTTTTCGTAAATTTAGGTTTATTTCAGTCACAAACAGGAACTCAGAGTTCAGAGACACAACGATCTTGCCAACGGTATAAAATTATTACCTAAAATAATTGGTTTTCATTCTTTTTGTTTCACGAATAGATTTCGTGCGTTTATTGCATTAATTAATTAATTAATTCAAGATAATCCACTAACAGACTCCCAGCCTGGTTAGAGAGCACGAATTTTGCCTCTCAGTCTCGTGTAACCGAGACCAACATGTCCACTGAAAAGGGTTTAGTTGCGGTTCAATCCAACAAGTCGTGGAAAAGATCTTCGGCGCACGTATACATAAGTCGTCTGATTAAAGTGTTGCAAATATCAGAGAAAAATGATGAAGGGTCACCCGAGAAGCCTACTCAATCAACGACAATGATAGATGGTAGAAATTGCGGTGTGATGTCTTTTAATGGCATTATCGATTCTGCAGTTGAGAAGGGTTCATCTGAAATTAAAAGTGATATTTTTCCGCATAAAAGTTTAATCCAAGATCAACAGCTGGCGACTGAAACCACCTCTGCCTTAAATTTTGCTAAAGAGGTGAGTTCCTGCAAATGAGAATTTGCTGTTTGGTATAATTACTAAAACACCCCTGAGGTTATCGAGTAACTTTTAAAATTACAAATGCTCCTTTCTTGAAGGGTGTAATTTGTAAAATGTAAACAAACATCAAATTAGAAAAAACAAAAAAAATTACCAGAATTGTATTTTCATTTCGTAGTTGACCTTTATTGTTATTATCTGAACACAATTTTTCCAGGGTTACAACTTCTTATCTTTGGGTATGGATGGTTACGATGTAAATCGGGCAGGACAGAGTTATGCGGCTCCAAAACAAGTTCATGCGTCGTACGCACAGTCACAAAATCACCCGAGTGTGTTTTTTTCACTGCCCCAGAACGGTTATTCCTCTACTTACCAATATGGTGACAATTCAGCCTCAGCAGCACAGCAGGTGAGTTTAATGAACCATTTTTTGGCATGGTTTCGCTCTAAATATCTTGTTACTGCCTTTCCATCCTTGTATAGAAAATAATAAGAAAAATAATTGCTATTCTAGTTAAATAAGAAGAAAAATAAAATACAGGTAATTATTGTGAAGCAGGTACAACTCCCTCAATATCTTAGCAGCAGCACAGTTAATAATGGCAGCTTTACGGCCCAAATGGGATTTCAGCAGCAGAAACGGGCCGATCAGCTTTGGGCTCAGTATAATACTGTGGGAGTTGGTTCCTCACATTTACCAGACTGGAGAAATGGAAAATCGGACTCGTCTTCAACTCATGTGAACTGTGCACAAGCTCTTTTCCCGCATTTGCTGGGGTCCACGTATCAACAATTCATACCTCCTCCACAGCAACAACAGCTCATGTCTATCGATTCATCGTCTTCTCTTCCAATTGTGAAAATGAATCAGCATCGTCAATTCCCGTTGGGGTTCGAGAGAAATGGAGGGCCCGCATTTTATTATGGAAATGCACAGCAGTTTTTGAGATAGACTAAATTACTAATGAATCGTGCTTCTTTTGTTTTTGGTTAATTAGATGTATGTATGCATGAACTGATTGCTTACCACCCCTGGGATTTTGCACAGATGGATTGAAATGAAAAGCAATCTGCAATGTTACTTGTGATTTATAATGTCTTGCATCTCCTTTTGGATATGGCGTTTGCCTTCACGTGGTTTATAGTCACTTGCCAAGAGTGTTGGTGTTCTTGTAAAGAGGTGGAAAACAAACAAACAAACAGATGACTGATGGTATTTTCATATTATTGAATGTGGCATATTGCTGTGTCGTTTTAAGTTTGACCTTACCTGCAATAGTAGTATTTCAAGAAAATAAAAATTGGCACCATTACTTTGTAAATTACATTAAGTCTAAGTATGGGTGAGCAAAAAACCGAAATAACCGACCTAAAAGAATCGAAATTTTCGGTTCGATTCGGTTTTAACCAAAATATAAAAATAAAATAAAATAAAATAAAGTTTATATTACTTATTGTTGTTTTTTATTAATTCGGTTCGGTTAGTTCGGTTTTAAACATATTTTCGGTTTAGTTCATTTTGTAATTTTATAAATATTTTGTTTTTCGGTTTTTGATTTTTTCGGTTTTAGATCTAATTTCAGTTCGATTTGAAATTTTGTGCAAAATTCAGTTTCGGTTATTTCGGATCTTTCGGTTTTCGGCCGAATTGACCGAATTCTCACTCCTAAGTCTAAGTATTTTATATTTAACAAGTCAAACAAGATACAAGGGAAATTAATATTTCATATGAAGTTTATCAAGGTTGGAAACAATTTATTTGTTATTTTTCTAACTTGCAAGTGAAGTTATATGCACTTGAAAAGGAGAGATTAGATAAAATATATATGGAAGATAGAGATTTAGTATATAGAATATGGAAAAATCAAAAAAATTATTTAGGACTTATTTGGATTAGTGTTCGTTGAAATTGTGAATCCATATATTTAAAATCTTGAGTATTAAAAATCTTTTGAATAGTAATAATCCTTGTTTGTTGTAGGATTCGAGAATTTTTATTCAAATTATGTTTGGAAAGTTGATGAAAATATATTATTCTATTGTATGACAAATCGTTTGAAAAGTGCTCGTGATTTATTTTTTTTATAATGTATTTAATAATATATAATTATTTAAATGTAATGATGGTAGAATAGAAAAGATAGTGTGAGGTTAGATATAAGAAGTTACTATTGAGTAATGAAAACTTAAGTCTGATAATAAATATTAGGAGTTTAAAAATTAAACATAGCCTTAAGGATTCGAGAAGTTTTAATATAAAAAGTTCGAATTGGTTCATAGAACCAATGAGTCCAGAACAATCAGAATTCCATTTAAGGAATCAAGAAGAAACAAGGGACAGAATCTAATTAGGATTCAACATATAAGTAAGGTGGTTTGCTAAAGTCATTGTAAAAAGTATTTCGAGTTCGAGATTAAGCATTCATACAAAATACTTGAATATTTTTAGAATTGTACTAAGATAATCTCAGTATATACTTTATAAATCAACTTTTTTCGCAATACAAAAAAATTCGCATTTGTTGGAGCACAAAAAATTCTTTTCAATATAATCTCAGTATGTACTTACTAATCAAGATAATCTTAACACGTAAATAATTTTTTTTGCCTATCAATAAAAAACACGACATATCTAATTGACCAACAATATTCGACTGATACACTACGTCAAAAATAATTAAGGTATTACTATATGATATTTGTATTTTAATTTAATATGAGTAAATATTTTTCCAAAACCAATGTTCATTCACTATGAACTCTATGTTGAAGTTTCTCGAGTTAAGAACCGTAAAAATTTGAAAATTCTTTATCGTGACGAAAATGATATTATTTTGAATTACACATTTAATATAGAAGTTTTCCATAATTTAATTCGAACAACCTTTTTTTGTTTGGTATTAATAATTCACTCTCTAAATTTAATAACTTTTTTGATAAATTTTATTTTTTTATGCATTTCTTATATATGCTTGCGTAAACGCGGTATTCAAAGTAGTTCTAATTACATATGTTTACAATGCAAATTTTCAATGTGATAAATGTTCATAATATATTTTTATATTTATTGTGAAAAATTAATATTTATTAACACTTAACAAACACAAAAATTATTCATATTCCTTGTGATAAAAAGTTCATGTCTACTTTGATAAAATATTCAATCCATCTCTAATTGTGGTGAAAGTTTATCTCCATTGATCAATCTCTGTTCTTTATATCTTAACCATCTTCAATATAATAAATAAATGTTCATTTTTCATAATAGAATTAAGCACGTAATAGATGTACGATCAGTCGTATAAATATATATTTATGAGTTTAATATACACTACACACGTAAGTAATAATGACTGCAAAATATCGAGATAATTTTATATATTTATCACAATTTACTATTTCAAGCTCAATATTAAAGAATTGAACAATAAACTTTCAAAAACTCAATTTGATTAAGTAAATAACTAGATGTATCTAACCTCGTTAGTTGAGTTATGGGATAGGGAACCTCCCTTCGCTGTTTGGGTGAGGTGAGATACTTTAGTTCAAGGGAGCCTGCAAAAGAGAACTCATTAGGCTAGTTAGAGATGCCCCTAACTAATCTAAGACCCTCCGATACTTAAGTAAGAAACAGGCTTAGGAGGTATTAAGAAGTTAGAAAGCGAGGTAAGTAGGAAAAGACTTATTACCATAATGCATGGAATACTGCGCATATTTATAGGATTTGATACGACATCAAATATCCAGGTCAGTATGCACGTCGAGTTAGGTCTAAAGGGCGACATCTTCTATGGGATTGCTGAATTTTTATGGGTTCAGAGGGTATTTATGTTTGTAATTAGGTCGGCAAGGAGAGTTGGGTTTCATGGTTATGGTTTGGGCCCAGACGGGTTGGTATGGAAGTATGGTATGGGCCCCGCTGAATTAAGGGTATGGAATGGTTATTAGCCTATGATTATTATGGCAACTAAACAAAATACGAGAGCCCTAATAATTATGGTAAGTTAGCATAAAGGAGTAATCGTAATTCTAAGTAAATGGTTAATTATGGTATTGTAGTGTGAATACGAGACGGAAACCCTAGATTGGGAACACGTCTCTTGTCTATATAAAGAGGACACATGCCTTACTTTTATTTTAAGTTGATATTAATCCTACTTTGAGCTCTCGCTTTAGCATCATAAAAGGGTACTGACTTATGTATCGGAGGGCTACGCCGGGGCTGTCCGGCTTAAGTATTGTTTTGTAGGTCACATAGGTCGGAGAAGGCAATTCGGAGTTCAGCGACCTCATTCTTGGTGAGCCAATCGTTTTGGTCGCATCAAGTGGCGCCGTCTATCGGGATACGAGGGACATAGAGTCCGTGAGAAAAAGACGTGGGGATTTATCAAAGCAACCGTGAAAGGGAGAAACATCACACCACAAGCTCTGAACTTTAGCTCATAGGCGAGACAAAATAAGGGATAAAAAGATCAAAAGGCACAAACTGAAAGAAATCAAACACCGCAGGAGAATACAAAGGAGAAACCGACCATGGAAACACCACCACTACGAAAGGAGAGGGCGGAAAGTGCAAGGAAAGGGGATAATGATAATCCCCCCGAGATAATAAGACAAAGGAAGACCAATATAGGGACTAAAGAATGTGACAAACTACCAAAGGGGAGGACTTGTCACATTAATAAAGGCTCACTCTAAAGATTGCTCAATGTCGTTCCCATTGGTGAGTTGTAGAAGATCATAACAGGGGAGAATAGCGAAGAGGAGGTTACTGTAGAAGAGGAGGAAGAGTAAAGGCCAGAGCCACTTACTCCAGCTCAAAATAAAATCATAGAAAAGAGCCATGGATGCCTGATTCTGAGTTGATGCGAGCTTCAAAAAGAAAGCGACCTCAGAAAAGATACTTGTCATCTGAGGAGGAGGAAGAGGAATATGATGTCCAATTCTTAGACGGAAGAACACAAAGGAAGAGGTCTCATTCTCGACATATTCTCATACAGATGAAGGGCATCATATAATCGATTAATATTCTCCATTTTCTCACGGGAATCGCAATTGGCAGCAGGTTTTGTACCGAAATAATGAAAGATAGAAAGGGAAAGTGGTGAGTGATGGGAGATGAAAAGTTACTTACTTGATTCATAGCATTGGGGACGAAATTAGAAATTGCCGCAAGAAAAGGCCATTGTTAATCTTCATTCTTTTAGACGGCTCAAAACCAACCGCATAGACTAATCAATCTTCAGTGGTATTCTTGAATTTGAGGTTTATTTTAATTTTTAAATTTAGGATTTTAGGTTTAAGATTTAGAATTTTAAGTTTAGGTTTCGGTTATATGTCACGCTAAATAGTTAATTTCTTTTGGGGAGTTTATCTAGGGTGGATTTACCCCCAAAATGTTATAATAGGGCATCACGTAGATTTGTGATCAACATAATTTTTAACTTATTTATTCTGGCATAGGAGCCTTTACTTAATAAGAAAAAAAAAAGACGTAACGACCTCCTCCAAGATTTATGACAAAAAAAAAGGAGATCCTCTCTTTTGTAAATCAGAGGTCACAACTCCCCTTCGCTTCAACTCATCTAACTTTTGTGTTACTTCGTCCATATGTTCGTTGAGCTTGTTTATATCTCCTGATTTGAATTTTGGATCCACACGAGCTTCCTCATGTCACCTCATTGAAGGTTTGTTAGTCTGGCTAGCTACATCCTCAGCTTCCTTTGCCCTTCTGTCACCCTTCTCATTTAGTCCTCCCTCTCGCGAGACCTCCTGAGGGGTGTGGGTGGAGGAGTTGTCTTCTTACCCTTCTCAAACATATTTTCAAAAAAGCGTTTTGAGGTTGGTTTGCCTCATACGTACAATGAGGTATTCTTCCTCCATAAACGATGGTTCTTGGATGTGAAGGGAAGGCAACGCTGTTGCCATATGTGATTGCTCTCCCACTTTACTAGGTGCTTTTGCATCTTGAGGTGATGTTTCTTTCATCTTGGTAGATATTTCCTCCATATCTAGCTATACCTCCAAATTTCCCACAGACGGCGCCAACTGATTAAGTAAATAACCAGATGTATCTAACCTCGTTAGTTGAGTTATATGATAGGGATCCTCCTTTCGCTGGTTGGGTGAGGTGAGATACTTTAGTTCAAGGGAAATCTGCAAAAGAGAACCCGTTAGGCTAGTTAGGGATGCCTATAAGCTAACTCTCCGATTCTTAAGTCAGAAACAGATTTAGGAGGTATTAGGAAGCTAGAAAATGAGGTAAGTAGAAAAAGACGTGTTATATTTGAAGGATTGACCTTGATAGATTGTACGAATTAGATGCCATATGGAGGAATTCGAACCACAGATGTGCTTTTAGTACTAAGTGTGATTAACTACCTATATTGACGAGTCGACCCAATTCAAGATACGAGTCATGTAGCTATTTGAAGTCAGGTGCACGTAAATAATCAATCTACCTATTAATTTTAGATATTTAGAGGTATACTTATTATTTTGGTATTTCCCATTTCACAATTGATGCATTGTTATCATCGAAAGTGGGGAAGTAAAAGAAAGAAAGAAAGAAAGAGAATTGGTAGGCTAAAAGGGCAAAACAGTTTTCATGGGGGCAAAGAATTAGAGTCCATCATCTTCATCTAGGCTAAAAGTGAAACTTTTTGGTAAATAACACAAGAGGAGCGATAGCAAAAGAATAAGGCAAATACTTGGGTGAGACCGGTCTCATACTATGAGACCACTTTTGACCATATCCATCTACCCATTTGACCCGCCCACCCATCTGACCCGCCCACCCATCTCTTCCAAATCAGATTTTAAAGACCATTCATCGTATCGAAGCAAAGAAAAAAAAATTCCCCTCCTTTCTGCTTTGCATCGTTCGTCTCTACAACCAGATTTCATTCCAAAGCAACAAAATCATCAAAATCTCCTACAACATTATCGAAATTGGAATTTCGTCTATACAAACCCTCATTTAGATTGAGGGTTAATAACTGTGCCGATGGTTCAGATTTCACATCTTCTCCCCTCATTTAGCATATAAACAAAAACGAGAAGGAGAAATTCGGTCTGCGATATATCTTTTTCCAAAATTTCTTTCTGTTTGTCAAAAACTTGTACCAATGGTGCCGCCTCCTGGACTGTACTCCGTCACCAGCACAGTCGCCCTGGTAAAATTTCCATTTTTAATCTCAGATCTATTATCTATCCGCTATTCACATGTATGATTATACTGTTTGCGCGTATCTCATTGAGTATTTATCTGAACTGGCAGGCGGCTAGGGCTTCTGCTTTCTCATTCAGACTTGTTTACGGGGCCGTCAAACTTAAGATTATCAAGGTATTTTCCTCCCCACCCCCACTTTTTTTTTCTCAAGGATTTGAATGCAAATATGATTATATATTAATTTAGATCRTTTTTGTTTGTGTTTATTCTCAAAGTAGGTTTTGTTTGTGYGACRGATGGTGGGAAGGTGTCGTGACWGGGTACGAYGCATCCTCAAACAGTRGTAACCTTCAATCTCAATTTCAAAAGGAATTAATTCCATATCCAAATCCAATATTGTAATTAAAAATGAAAAACACCACGATTTTGCAGATACGAGCGAGTCTGTTGTTGCGGMTGCTCCTGGTGCAACGACTGACTTTGGAGGTGCTCCGATTGGTGCTGCTAAGGAAGAGGAAAAGAAAGAAGCATCTTCCGAAGAGCCTGGTGAAGATTTGGGTTTTCAATTAAATTGATTTTGTTTTGCAATTAAATTATTTTCCATATCTGACATCATAGATTGACTATATTTTGATCATGTTGGAGTGATAGCTTATATTGTTATTCAAGTAACAAGAATGAACTATTTTGTGTTTAATGACCTATCTTAGTGAGTCTAGTGAGAGAGACTGAACCTCAAGGCCGATGAAAATGAAGCTGATGGGTCATCCTGTCTGGAGCTGGAGGCTTGAGTCGAAGGTTTGGAGGTCAGGGTCGGAGTAGCACGCGGCTTCGTATGAGCTCATATTGGCGTCTGAAATGCTCATTGGCATGTGTTTCTATGTGTAGCTTTGTGGGGGTTGGGGTGGGCGCAGGGGCTAATGGTTGGTCGAATATGGGATAGGGTGATCGGAAGGGGGCCAATTCAAATTGGAGTTTGGTTTTGATTTGTGGTTCTCAAATTYGTAAGCTTTTATTAKCCCAAAGCTKCAGTGTTGCAGCGACAATGGTTGCTTACACATACATGTCAGAGTTATGAAAGAAGAAGTAATCTGATGTGATGARGTTCTTACTTAGGGTTYRCYGCTGGGAGTACCGTCAGCTTCCTGTATTTGTATGTATCACCGCCCAACCCAACCCGATAAAGGTTTTCACCTCAACTACAAGGATAAGCAGGGTTATGTGGTCTACCATGTCCATGTCTGATGTGGTGGACAAAAGAGGCCCGACTTGAAGAAAAGGATGTGACTCGTTTACTGGTTCGAGGCTTGTTAACACTAATATTCCTCAAGTTAGTTGGGCAGAAATGATTTCTTAGTTTTGAACCGGGCGATTTCCTCACTGGGATGGCTTGACGGTAATAATCCTTGACGTAAGGATCATTGATGTGAGTAGCCGCATGCTAGGTCCTATAAATATTCTTGATCTCATCTGCAGACATGTAACTTTCCCAGGCCTGCTATATTCAATCCCCTTGACAGAAATAAAGGCAGCAATAGGAGAGGTTGTCTTCTATTTAATGTTCAATTCTTTCTTTTRGCATAAATCTTTTGGCCATGTYTGTKCTAGTGTAGTGGTGTTAGTGCAGTTGTAGTGGTRTTATTTGATGGTTCTATTAGAAGTGAAATTTTATTTGATGGTTCTATTAGAAGTGCAATTTACGGATCTCGGTCCAATTGGTCGAAGTGTTTGTTGGCTCTGCTTTTATAAGTCTTTTAATGCACTGGTTTGTTTAAAAAAAAAAACACCTTGTGGCTGTGTTTGTGTGTGTTATCTATCTACTGGCCATGTTTTAATTGGGTTTGTGTTAGTAGAGTAGTATGAAGACAATCCACGAAGACAATCATATAATGTGGTTCATTGGGAAATTTGAATACCAAGTTTGCCTATTTTAATTTTCAATTTTATTTGAACCACATTGTTCTAAAAAAAGAGTGTGATACTGTTCATGTAAATGACCTTAGATATTGGTATAAACTATAAGACCTTGTGTATATTAAAAGTATTACAAGTTATTTATACATATTTTTACAATAAAGCATAGTTAAGTAACGTTTTTAACTAAAGTTATTTGAGTTTCACAAAACATTGTAAAAGTATCATAAAAGATTGCTAAAGTATCACAAAATATTGTTAAAATATCACAAGTTTTTATACCTAATTTTAATTAAAGTATAGTTAAGTAATATTTTTAAATCAAGTTGTTCAAGTATCACAAAATATTGTTAAAGTATTACAAAAGATTGTTAAAGTATCACAAATTTTTTATACATATTTTTACAATAAAACATAGTTAAGTAACATTTTTAACTCAAGTTATTTGAATATCACAAATCATTGTTAAAGTATCACAAAACATTATTAAAGTATCAAAAAAAATTGTTAAAATATAACAAATTTTTTATACCTATTTATGATTAAAGTATAGTTAAGTAATATTTTTAACTCAAGTTGTTAAGTATCACAAAATTTTATTAAAGTATTACAAGTTTTCTATACATATTCTTACAATAAAACATAGTTAAGTAACATTTTTAACTCAAGTTATTTGAGTATCACAGAACATTGTTAAAGTATCACAAAACATTGTTAAAGTATCACAAAAGATTATTAAAATACCACATGTTTTTTATACCTATAAAGTATAGTTAAGTAATATTTTAACTCAAGTTGTTTAAGTATCGCAATACATTGTTAAAGTATTACAAAAGATTGTTAAAGTATCACAAGTTTTTATACATATTTTTACAATAAAACATAGTTAAGTAACATTTTTAACTCAAGTTATTTGAGTATCACAAAACATTAATAAAGTATCACAAAACATTGTTAAA
>BMAC01000379.1:700162-725347 GCA_014905375.1 Phtheirospermum japonicum
AATTTTTGAAGAGAAAAAAAGAGAGAGAGGGAGAGAGAAATCATGTATATATAATTTGAAGAAAAATAAGTAAACGCGTTTTTTCATCACTTTCATTTTTAGGTATTAAACATAATTCTTAAATTGTAGTTGGAGAAAAAATAATTAAATTGATATACTCCTTTTCTCTCTCCTTTTTTTACATGAAATTGCCTTCTTTTTTTCTTTATAATTTTTATCCAAAACTCCGATATAAAATATTTAAATATTCATAACTTACTTCTTTTCTCAATTCTACATAAAAAATATATCAAATTAAATATTAATTTTTCACAATAATACCTAAATAAATATATAGTTAGATTTTCTTCATATCAGATATATATGTGTGTATATATACACGCATACATTCACAACTCATCAATACACATTTACTCATATATACGAACAAACTAATATTCTATTCACAATAACATAATAAAATGCTATAACAACACACACTAATCAGACATGATTTCACATGCTACAATAGGATTATTATTAAAAACCTATAAAAAAACCCAGGTTTTTACTATCTATTTTTACTCTGAATAATAAAAACTTCTACAAACCAACAAAAACCTAGTCCACATACGTTTAGGGTTGGTGTTTTCCTATTTTTCCAAACACCGCCAGTATACGAGTTCTGATTGTAGCAATGTCGATTAAGGTTATATTCCATATAAACTAATTAATTTTTAATGAATAATGTAATAACAATGATTTTATCTATATGATAATAAAGAAAACTGTATTATTAAACTCAACTTACATAAATAAAATAAATACTTAAAATGAAATGAATTACTTCGAGAAAATAATAAATAAAAGACAACCTTGTTAATTGATAACTTCTTGTTTCACAAAACTGGATTGTATACATCTCTATCGTATAAATCAATCACTTAAATCAACGAGTCTCCTAGAATCGTTAATTGAAGTAAACAAACAGTCCTCTCTAAACTTAAAACATGCAATTCAACTCCCAAGAGGTTATAAGATTCAAAACTTTCATGGATCTCCGCATACTTTCAATATACACATTGATTTTTATGTCAAATATCCACAAGTCTAAATATGAATTATCCATTTCCGTTTCAAAACGATGTTGCTGAACATGTATAGATATTTGAGATTATTTAAAATATGCATTCAAATCAAGATACTTGAATAAAATTTAATTAATGATCAGATACATATAGAACATTAATTATAGAAATATTACAAAAACAATTATTATAAATTTATCTCATGTCTAGGAATCAAAATGTCTAGTCTAGCCAGATATGGAGATTTCAAACTAATAAGACATGTTCATACATCATGAAAGCTAAAGTAGATAAGAAAGAGAAAATAAGACCATCATGAATCGAAGGATTCTGTCTTGTATTCTCCGTAGTTCTGTCTTGTGAATGGATTGATGGTGTTTCACCTCGCTCCTCGGGCTCACTCTCTTTGTATTTTTGCCCTCGATTCTTTTCCTCTAGCCCCCTTGTATGACATAGTATGTGCTACTTTCGTCCTTGGATAAGTGAGAATATTTATAAGATCCTTCTCGAGTTTTCAAACCTAAATCCGCATGTTTTAAGAATTTTGCTCGCCACACCCGACTAACACCTCAAGATGCCATCTCAGGTGTCCTCCCTACTGCACGCTGTCTTGGAAAACCCAATTCTTGTCCTCAAAACCACCGAATTGGGTTAAGGTATTTTCATAAGTGTTGTGATTAGCTTTTTGTGGTTGCTTGATTCACATCTATTGGACTTTGTATGGGAAAGCTATGGCTAAAATATAAAAATTGGTAAAAAAATTGCCTTATGTGCAAAAATTGTCATTTTGTTGCCTTCTTACCTTTTACTTCCATGCCTCATATTTCCACATTCTTGAGCCCGTTTCAACTCCATCTCTTCTTTCTTTCCCCCTCGTGCATCTTTAGTCATTTAACTTAAGGTTGTCAACGCTCTCGCTCCGAAAAGGCTAAAAAATCCGATCATATTACTATGAAAAATAGCTAAATGAGAAAATTATAATACTTTCAGGCAATCGATAACACACTCAAATATATGCATGTAACCTCTAAAATGTTATAAAATATACCCTTAAAATACGTAATTTGTCATGTGAACAATTGGCCTAACCCTAACACTAGTCGGCCCTAGGGCTAATTAGGGTTGGACTAAAAAAGTCATTTTGTTATAAGGACCTATATATTATAAGTCCAGTCAAAATTGTCAAAATCGTGATTCAACTTTTAGAATCGTACAATTTTACGATTCAGGAACAAAAAATTATCTTAATCGTATTGGGATCATAAAAGATCGTACAAGATTGCAATTCATATTTATTCATTTGATTCTGCTAAAATTCCGGCGGTTTGACACCTAATCAGGATAAATCGCGGGATAGCTTAAAAGTCTGCTAAAATCAGGGAGTGCCAGTTGTGTTCAGCCACAAGTCCAAAATCCCATTTCCGCCGACAACCACCAATTTGTCGTCCCACCACCACTTATATATATTCAGTTGTTCTTGCTCTCGTAAAATATTTGTATGTGATTTTGTGTGTGAGATTGATTATATTTGATTTTCTCGTGTGTGTATATCATAGAGAGGGATAGAGATAGATGTTTGTATTGAAGAAATGAAAATGAGAAGATGGATGCGTTGTTCTCTTCTTCAGGGTTGAATATTTTAATATTTAATAGTGACTCTAGCTAGGCTAGATGATTTAAAATTAATGTGTGGGTTGTGAAATTTATTACATGGATCTGAGTGCACCTTCCTAGGTGAACTCGACAAAAATATATTATATTATCGTCCAATTATATGTAATGATATATGTCAATTATGTGTGATGATATATGCAATAATTTAGGGTTTAGTTTTCCATTTTTAGGGTTTAGTTTTTTATTTTAAGGTTTAATTTTTGTTTTGAATGTAAGTTTTAAATTTAGAATTTTAATTGTTTGTGATGATATATAACAGTTTTATGTGATGCTATGTACCGATTCACGGTCTATTGACTCCGTGAGTTGTGTATGTTTCGACAACTGGGCTTGGAATATTTTTAATATTATATTTGTCAACAATTGTTTATTTTCAAGAATTGGGCTTGGAATGTTTCTAATGATACAAGAGATTAATGATATCGATGTGGAGATTGGGATAGATAAACCTAATAGCAATGAGAATAATTTGTTTCGATGATTATTTTTATTTTTTAAATAAGCTATATGATTATTATTTGTGTGGTCGGTACCTTGAGTGTGCTTGTGAAACTTGTTTTAAGACTATATATATGTATGATTTTAACTTTAAAGTTGTACTAGTTTAATATTCGTGTATTACACGGAATTTATCAAGAGATAAATATAAAAATTATTTGTGATAATTACAAATTCTTATGTAAAATGAAAAGTTCAAATGATGAATTATCAACCCTTGCCTTTTACATGTCTAATTTATTTATTAATTATTATAATTATTAAATTCTTTTTTCATATTTAGATTCAATTCGTTAATAATTTTATTTGCATACTTATAAAAATTCAAAGAAAGTCACATTCTAAACTCGTGCCGAATCTCTATTTATTAATTATTATTACGTTATTTTGTATTTTAATGTTTAGATTAAATTGGTTAATAATATTAGTTACATACTTTGAAAAACTAAACGGATGTTATACTCTCAACTCGTGTCGTATTGTACCGATGTCTAATCAATATTTAATAATAATAATTAATTAATTAATTAATTATTATTATTATTATTATATAATTTTATATTTTTGTGTTAGTTGAATTCATTACTAATATTTAGTTACATACTTAGATTATTTCAAATAAATCTTAATTTACTTAGAATATTTAAAATTATAAATTAAAATTATATTAACTCTTATTATAAACACTACTTATTTAATAATTCTCATAATAATTCTTTTAATTAAAACAACTAACTTAGATCTTTTCTACTAATTATATATGACTTTTTTGTATTTTTATATTAGGATAATAAAAGGAAAATATTGAATTAGATAAAATATAATAAAAAAATATTAAATTAGGCAAAATATAATAAAATGAGAAGATTAAATTAGGTGAGAAACAATAACAGAAAAATATTAAATTAGGTAGATATTGGGCTCGGGTGAAATCTAAGCAACCGAAACATCATAATTTTTTATTTGTCAAACAAAGCATGCGAAGCAGACACACACATATTATGCGGGATTTGAAAAGGAGTAATATTCATTAAAAATACCAAATGAATATATATTATTGAAAATGATACATACAAATCGTAACATTTGTTGTGTTTTAACAATAAATAATTCTTACACACAAATCAGAACATTACTTGTTCTAATTACAGTAAGACTAATTTTCACAATTAAGAAATTTGCAAGTTTTTTTACCGTGAGTCACGAAATTATATATCAAGAGCATTATTTGTTCTAATCACAGTAAGACTTGTTTTCACAATAGAGAATTTTCAAGTTTTTTTAACGTGAGTCACGAAATTAGTTGTAAAGTATATAAAAGTACCCTAAACTTGACGGGCATTCCGTAGAAAATTTAGTTTTAAAAAAAGTAAAATATACACCTGCGTGTACATGTGAATATGTGATATAAAAAATTAAAAATTATAAGGCACTGATAATTCTATTGAAAAAATATTGTACATCTAACTTGTAGTATATGTAATATTATTTTCTTTTCTTTTTATTTTCTGCGTAAAATACTAATTTATTCGTATAAATATATAATATTTGTATCAATGCATTATATTGGAATTAGATAAAGAGATTTATAATATATTTAATATTCATTCTCCTAAGTATAATAATTTATTATTATTTATAGTATTAGTATTATGTTATTTATTTCGTTTCACTTTGTTTTTATTTTTGTTTGGTGTAACAATAGTTTTTCATATATATTTTTAATGTTATTTTCAATTCATTATATTAGGATTATATAAAAATAATTCATTATATTTTTCATATTTGTTTCTATTTCGTAATAATTTTATATAACGCATATCTTTCTTAAATAAGTATTTAGAATTATAATAAAATTATTTCAACTTTTACTGTAAATAAAAATTAACTCAACTTATATAGATTTTTTCTAATTAAATATAACTTATTTATATTTTTATATTAGAAAAATAAAAATAAGATATTGAAATGGGCAAATAAGTTAAAGAAAATATTAAATTAGGTAACATGTAATAAAAGAAAAATATTAAATTAGGTAAAATATAATATTAGGTAAGTATTAAATTAGGTAAATATAATAAAAGAAAAAATGCTAAATTAGGTAAATATTAGGTTCGAATAACACCAAAACACCCAAAAAAATTTCAAAGCTAACGAAACGTGAAAAACAAACACATATTATTTAACTTATTATTTGTGCTCTTTCTTACGTTTCTTTTTTACCCCATATATTTGGTATTTTTTCATTATATTTTCACAAATCTTACTATTTATGATTCGATTTATCGATTTAATCCAAAGATACGGCCTAGTCCTTACATCATGGCCAAACCCTTATTGACCTCTCAACTATTAATAATGTTTAGAATACATCTTAAACAATCAACCTCTTCTTGGAGTATATTAACCCAATTATTCTGATCGAAATAATTAGAAAGTCAATTATGCAATTTTCACCTGAGTCTACTCTGGTACCAATCGAATCGAGTTCTCCAATCCTTCTGAACATAATCTTTTGACAAATAGTCTACAAACCATGTTGACATTCATACACACACATATCTATATGTATACATTATAAAACGACATAGGATGAGAATTGTGAAAATGAAACTAAGTGGAGTCTAGAATTTCGGAGCCACTGGAAATATCTGCATTAGGATTAGGACAAAGGCTGTAAACAGAGACATCAGCCAAGTGCTTCTTGATTTCATCGTGGATATATAATTCTTTCAAAATATGTAGTGTTGAATTATAAACTGAACAAGTGTGAATGTACATGGGCCTAAATGATTTATTCGGGTCACACATACAGACAACCTAAGCCATTAAAGCTGGGCACTCATCATTGCTTTGCAGACATACTTTTAAGGTCATTAATTCAGTACTATCACAATAATTAGTCAACCATCATCACCACATTCATCCGCTTATATATATCTGAACCAGATTAATTAAATTAGGGATAAAGAAACTCAAGAAATTATTAATTTCTATAAAGTGTGCGTTGTGGGCTCCGGCTTTCGAAATTTCACTAATTGTGTTGTGAAAAAGCTGTTTTGTAAAGGGTAATCAAGGATAAATTATTTACATATATGTCAAGAAGCAATGTGATTTATTTAATTTGTTAACATGTATGTAAAGGGTTGCGGCCAAAGCATTAACCTTGGAGTTTTAGTAATAGAAAAGAAATTTTGAACTATAGTGTTAAAGTAAAGACAGTTTAGAGTATCTATTTTAGAAAGACGATTATGTGTGGATGATGTTAAATAAAAATGTAATATGAAATACAATATTAATTTCCTAATTATCTAAATTCGGCTGGGATGATTTCTATTTTATATTGTTATGAAGAAGGAAGAAAAATGAGGTTACTATGAACTGATCCTCAAATTATTTTTTAATTGTCTAATTATGTATTTTATGATAGTTCAAATTTGATTGTAAAACTCAATCTCAAATGGATATAAAGGCCACCCAAGAAGCGAATAGTCCTTTATTTTTTGCGGGTCACGTGGCTTAATCCCGATCACCTTCTCAAGAATAAGACGCAATAATAGAGCATAATAGGAGCCAATAATAGAGCGCACTACTCCCCTTTTAATAATAAGGCAAAGTTTGAAAAAGCCCCTTTCTTAAGAGATTAAGAGATAGAGCAATCCTCACTCAACAGCTCAAAGCTGACCAGTACAAAATCATGTGATCCGTCCTCGTTTAAGTACCCCGCTGGATTCATCGTAGTTCACCGTCTTCTACTTGTCTTTTACTGATTTATTTGTACCCAGCTACATGATGGAACTCCTCTTGGCCAATCCTCACTCAACAGCTCCGTCCTTGCCTACGTGAGASCGAAGCTAGCTCTCTTGATTGATTTGATCAGATGCTTGCTTTTTCCACGAAAAGACGGAAAAATCCCCACCCCCATATTGATCATCTTATAGAGATAAATAAAGAAAAACTCACACACACACGCTTCATTGAATTTCACTCTTTAGGGACGTTGGTAATTTTGTCCTCTAATTCTTGACGTAGCAATTTCGATCATTGGGTATACGATTTACCCTCGAGTAAAATAGCAATCGTTGTTATCATCATTTCCTAACTGATCAAATGTATTTTATGGAGCTTGACATTCGATAATATAACAAACAAATATTAAAATACCAAATCAGATTTAAAATTGCATAATTTCAAAACTGATGGAACACAAATTTCTAGCTCCACAATTGAGGGACCATTATACAATTAAGCATATAAAGATTGGTTTATTTGTTTGATTTCAAGTGTTTTCCCAAAAGACAAAATGATACTAAATGCATATCAGATGATATCATATTTATAGCATTTATGTAATTAATTTAGAGCGTTTCGCTACTTAATGAACGGATCTAAACTCTAAAGTGGATGGACAAGAAAGGTTGAATGACATTTAAACAAGGTGATAAGTCCAAAAGGTTGAACCACCAAATAAATAAAGGGGGCACTAACCTCAAAAGAGATTAGCGACCTGACACTGCTTCCAGATACGTCGCAGCGTTTTTCAAAGCCTTCAATTATCCTCCAAGCGACCTCGCCAATCTTGCAAAACAACGCCTCGAACGGGCCGGATTTTGAGCCCGTTAAGGCCCTCCGACGCTTAAATTAATAAGCGAAAAACACTCAACACTTCTCTTCTCAACAATAATGCAATATAATGATATTGACTTAGAATAATGAGAGGTATGCTCCTCCTTTTATAGAGACAAGAGAAGTGTCCTCCAAGACAGGGTTACMTTCTCCTACCATAATTCCATAACTGTCTCAAAATTAGGATTCCTCCCATATAGTAAGTTCCCATAAACAATAAATCTCTCATTAAATTAATAAAATAGGCATGGGCCTGTTATTCTTTCCATACAGTCCATCGGGACCCCATAAACCACACACATTAAGCCCACGGGCTTTATCATTCATAAATCCCACAACCGAGCTCAAGTACACAGCCCAAACCATAAGAGATCACGACCCTATATGAGAACTCATCCCCATACTACAGGTCGCTACTCTACACAAACCAACTCGCTCACTTTTTAAGGACACAAACCAGCTCGTCACTTTTTATATACTAAATGTTTATAATATAATTTTATTTAGAATAATTAAAAGTGCGATTTAATAAATAGAATGATAAAATTTATAAAAATAATATTTATTTCTTTTTGGTAAAATAAGAAATTATATTATCTTTTCTGAAATGCGTGAGATATAAAATGAGACAAGATTTTTTAAAAAATACAACAGATAGTGGGACAGAGAGAGTAACATTTACGCTATTATGATACATTGATTGTGATATATATATAATTATAGGAAATGACTACGGTGCCGTGAAGGTACCATACCTCCCAACTCCCCTGCATTTACATCCCTTGATCTTACCATTATCCATAACCAACTTTGGTTCTAATTAAGTGGGGAATGGTACCTTCACGGCACCGTAAAAGTCCCCATAATTATAACATGTGCATAATTTCGATATGAACAGATTTACTGTAAGAATAGTAATGATGATTGTAATAATATACATAGAATTCCTTCAATATCACTACATAAAAACAGGCGAATGTTGACGAATTTTGCTGATGGACAGAAAAACCATCAGCATATGCTGACGGGCGAGATTTGCTGACAGGCAAAGGTCTTCACCAAGTAGCCTGTCAGCATTTTAATTCAACGATGAGTTTGCTGACGTGAACTAGCTTGTTAGCATAATTAAAAAAAAGCTCACGGATTCCAGCCCGTCAGTAATATTAAAAGATTAATAATAAAAATACTGATGGCCATTTAGGCCGTCAGCAACTAACCTAATTAAAACCCCCAACAGATTCGTTCTGCTTTTTTCTGAAGGAAAAAAAAAGGAGCAGGAGCAGACCGGCGGAGGAAGAAGACATCACCGGAACGTCACCACCACCACACCGACGGGAAGAGCGGCGGAGGAAGAGCCAAGAGGAAGAAGATTCGGGAGCAACCACCACCACCCCCAACGCCGCCACCACCACCTCCCCGACACGACCAACACCGCAAGTTTTTTTTTGTTTAAAATTTTTAATTAATTATATATATAATTTTGAATTTATTTAGAAAATATTGGTTATTATTGGGTTTTATTGGTTATTTAATAATTAGAGTTTAGTTTAGGTATTATTGTATAATTAGGATATAATTTAGGTATTATTGTATAATTAGGGTTCACTTTAGGGGTTTTGTATGAGGTATTATTTTATAATTATCATTAATTTAGGGTTTTTTGTATAATTAATATTTAATTTCGATATTATTGTATAATTATGGTATAATTTATGGATTATTTTATAATTAAGGTTTAGTATAGATATTATCGTATAATTAGAGTTTAATTTAGGTATTTTTGTATAATTACGATTTAATTGAGGTAGTATCGTATAATTATCGTTAATTTAAAAATTTTTTTTGTATAATTAGGGTTTAATTTAGGAATTATTATATAATTAGGGTATGTTTTTTTTTTTGTATAAATAGGGTTTACTTTAGAAATTATTACATAATTAGGGTATAATTTAGGGGTTTTGTATAATTAAGGTTTAACTTATGAATTATTATATAATTGGGGTATAATTTAGGTGTTTTTGTATAATTAGAGTTTAATTAAGGTTTTTTTTATAATTAAGGTTTTATTTAGGTATTTTTATATAATTAGAGTTTAATTAAGTGGTTTTTGTGTAATTAAGGTTTAATTAAGTTTTTATTGTATAATTATCGCTAATTTGGTGGTTTTGAAATGTCGTGGTGATTGGCAAGTTGTGTTTAATTAATATTTATGTTTTGATATACATGTTGTGATTGGTTGGTGATGACGTGGTGTACGGCCCCAGCAAGAAGGTTTCGTTCCTCCAATAACAGATTTTGATTTTTTTTCCAAAATGTGATGGTGGTTTTAAAAAGTTTTAGAAAGTGCGTGGTGGGATTTTTTAATGCCGTGGTGATCGGCAAGTGAATATTTTGTTTGATTGAGATTGATATTAATTAATGCTTCTGTAGTTGCATTAATTATTACACTGTTTGTTTAATTGATAGCTGCTTGGTGCAACTTATAAATGAAGTTGAATTTATAGATATGCTCTTTGCTTTATATAGTAGACCCATTTAGCGTGTCATACTCAATATATACATTAATTAAAGTCACTATGTACTATATAGCGAACTCTACCAAAATTCACTATACATTAATTAAAGTCACTATGCTTTCGTGGGAAGTTTAGATGGAAAAGCGCAACAAATTTAGCATGTGTCACACATGTGATTCCTACTGGAATGTTCTGCCACGATGGCAAAGTATGGAGTCGATGAATAAGTGTTTAAAAAATGGTTTAGTTGGCAGTGTGCAACGTGTATATATTGTTAGGACTAAAAGATGTCTCTTCGGACATTAATCTTGAACATTGGTAGAACAGAAACAGATATGTCATTTTTGACCTCATTAAATTTCACGTTTGCATCAGCTGCAAAACCAAAAATACAGAACGTGAAGCAATTACATATTAAAAATCAATTAATGACTAATGAGCAATATGTTGGTCTCGTGGTACTTGATTGTGCTATCACTACTACAAAACAGGAATTTCACGTCGGGCTTTTAAAAACTGACGTAAAATATTCTTCACATCAGTTTCTAAATAAACCGACATGATATATGATATTTCCACGTCGGTTCATTGAAAACGACGTGATTTAAAACATTTCACGCCGGTTTTGAAATAACCGATGTGAAAAATTGTACTCAAAAAATACTAAATACAATAAGTAATAAACCCGACCTCGTCACTTCTTTGTTTACCATTCACTCTGAAATTTCATTCTCTCTCTCTCTCTCTATGAAACCGTGGCGACCTCCATTCTACCCCTCCTCCTCCTCTCTCTCTTAGCCGCCACCGCCTCCGCCCACCCCTGCAAAACCCTCTTCTACTTCTCCACCGCCACCACCTACCTAATACCCATACAATTCCCTCCCCCGTAACCCTAACCCCAATTCCATCCTCGACAACCTAAACTCTAACTACTTCACCCTGATCTTCACCTCCACCACCACCTTGCCGCTCTCAGATCGTCACCGACCCTCCATTCATTTTTTATTCCGACCTCGCTGTCGCATCCTTCGACGGCGATTCCCAGTCATCCCTGAAGATGACGTTATTCGGTTTCCCCCTCAAGTTCTATTCCTCTGTGTCCAGCTCGATTCGCGAATGCACTAAGGACATTATGAGCATCGTCGGAGCCCTGCTCTTCGACGTCGACTGTGGGGCCCTCACATCGGCCGTCATATACTTTATGTGGGCTCTATTCTCCCCCAGTCGCTTCGACTTCGGCGATATCTCTTCGTCTTTCGATGACATGTGGAATGAAATTAAAAGGAGGCAAGATTATCACTCGACTCTGAATTTCTCACTGTTTGAACCATGCTTTAGGGACTGTACATCATATAAGTTATTTGAGAATCAACACTGTATTTTTGTTTTAATAATTTTGATGTGAAAATTGATAAACATTTAATATTTACTTTTTTCTCTAATTTAATAATAGTGAGTTAAATGCTTCGAGAATTTTGATTTCTAAGTTTCTCTCTGTGAAAGTTCATATACACAAAAAAGTTTCAATTCAAGCAAGAAACATTTTGAAGCGTGAAGAAATATGAAACATGGGTTTTCATGGATCAACAGTTTGAGAAATGGAATGGTTCAGTGAGTTTAGGAATAAATGTGTCCTGGGAACTGGGGTCAGATTCGTAGATTCTTAACATCGGTTTTGACTAACCGATGTGAAAATTCACAGATTCCACATCGGTTGAAAGTCATAGAATTCACGTCGGTTTTCACTATAAATCGATGCGAAAAGTCAAATACTTCACACCGGTTTTACAACAACCGATGTGACTTTTTCACGTTGGCCGTTTAGACGTCGGTTCCAAATTGACGTTAAAAGTGCAGTTTGTAGTAGTGTATGCCTCAAGTGAAAGATGATAATACATTTCTTTGGGTGCCTGTTATACCAATAACACCTAAATATTGAAAAGTTTGAAGAAAAGGCTACACCAAAACCTTGCTGGAAAAACTACTGCATTCAGCAAAAATAACAAGAAGAAAAATGATAATAAAGCAAATTGCTTACCTAGATATCAATAGAGCCAAGTTCATTGAATGCAACAATTTTCAACTTCCTGACATCGTCAAATTTAGAGACATCTAATGAAACTTCCACAACTTTTGCATGTCATAAATGTGTTCTGGATAAGCCACTAGTAGCGATTGTGACTTGCTTCAGATTCTCAGATAGTTCTTTAATGGTCATGTCCACTGATTCAGGACTGCCAAGCAGAAATTAATAAATGCATGAAAAAGTGAGGAAGAAATACATGCAAATTATAAGCCTCAATTATATTAATTGCTTACTCACGAGAAGTAACGATGATCCTGTCACCTGAAAGTATAAATTCGGGTGCTAAAGCTTTGCCAAGTCCTCTTGTACTGTATCAAATTTATGGATAAACATCTAAATTAATTGTAGTTTCAATTGGGCAAGGATAACTTATAACACTTGTATTCTTATAATATATTTTCTCTTAGTTCTATTTTACGAGAAACTAAATACAATTGTAAACTGATCAAGGAGTTTGAACCAAGCCATGATTAATTTGCATAGGACATTATGTAAGCAGTAATATTTGAATTTCAATCTTAGAAGAAAGATAATAGCAAGAAAAATTAATGGTTTCTTTTTGTTTCACTTTGTCCCCTGATGTACAATAATTTTTGACGTTGCCACCTAAACTTTATTTCAGTGGAATATTCCTTCTAAATTCCATCGACGAGCAGTTGGGGGGAAAGGTGCAAGAATCTTATAGTTTGGAGGGTTAAGTGCAAAAAATCTTAAAATTTGGGAGGCAAATTAAAATATAAATATTGAGTTTTTGTCTTAAAATTTTATATTTGAAAAAGATATAAAAATTTTATCTTATACACACACACACAAAGTTGTCTAAACAATTACATTAAAAAAAAAACCAAAAAAAAAACCCATAAATTTCCAATTAATATTTATAGTTTTCTAAATATAAATGTTGTCAATACATCTTTTATATTATTAAATATTAAACACGACTAAGTATTATGTAAATTATTAGGCTAAATAACATGATAATATATTATTATATATTATGATTGAATAAAATAAAATAAAGGTGTATTTCGTATGTGCATTATAATATTATGATGCGAAAAATAAAATTATCATTCAATATTATTATTTGTATAAAAAAGTGTGATTTAAATATTATATTAATCACAAAGTATATTATATATATATTATATAATATGTATATATATATATATATATAAGATTGTATCACCATATTACATAGAAAAAAAAGTGGAAAAACAGTTTTAATATTTGCGTCCAAGTGCAATTATAATTATATTATAAGATAATTTTTTTAATAATATCTTTTTAACTATATTACTAATTACTCTGGTATCATTTCACGATATTATATATATATATGTGTGTGTGTGTGGAAAATTAGAAGGCCATCTGCCCGTCGATGGGATTTAGAAGGAATATTTCTTTGGAAATAAAATTTAGACAACGTTGAAAATTATTGTACATCAAGAAGTAAAGTGGAACAAAAAATACTACAGAGAACAATGTCTAACAAATCGTATATATTGAGGTGCAAATTTTTTTTTTCCCTTCCTAAAAACTAAAAACAGGGGATGAATCATTTTTCCTAAAAACAAAAAACGACAGAATACTTGAACTAATAATTAATATTCAAGTTATAATCGTTTGGAGCGAAAGGCCATGCAAATGATTTGATCACATGCCTCAGACAACATCTTTCCTTCAGAACTAACATCATTGAGTCGCAAAATATTTATACTCTTCCTTTATTCAAACTAAATAAATAAATGAGATAGAGAGAGAGAAGAGGGGAAAAAAAACCTTTTATTTATTCTTCCATGCGACACAAATGATAGCATTACACTTCCCGAAGAATATCTAATGGATAATATAGTAGTCCTAACATTCGGCTATAAATAAGAGCTGTAATTGTCATTAGCGAGCCATTAAGTTCAAAATTAGTTTCGATAAAGATTTTTTCATCCATATATATTTTGCCATGAAACTATTGGACCGGTTTCGCAAGATAATAATGCGGTTCATTTTCCCCGGAGGCCTCCCAGCTGTTAGAGGAGGCTCACCGCCGGGGTCGGAGGGACGGCATGCGGCAGCGCCACGGCGGAGGTCATGCGACTGGGCGGTGGAGACACCCAAGACCTCGTGCAGTTCGTACTATTACTCCTCAAGTTCCCACTACAATGAAGCCATTGCCGATTGCATTGAGTTTTTCAAAAGCTCTTCGCAAGATCATGCTGTTTTTAGTGGAACAAAATCCGATGTTATAATTGTTTGAAGATTTCTTGTTTTCTGTTATTAAAATGTATAGTTTTGATTTTATAATAATAATAATAATAATAATAATGATAATAATAATAATATCAATCAAGTAAACTGCACGATAATGCAAGACATTAGAATTTGACACTCTTGGTCAAATTGCAGATCTAGAAAATTTTCTTTTCTTTTGGGTTTTAACTAATTATTAATTGAAGTTAAAAAAAAGTAACTGAATTAATTATAATATTAACTAATCGAAAAAATATTTACAAATTATAATAATATCCGTATGATAGATTCATTATTGATGGTTTCAAACGTATCATTAATTTTCAAATGTGCAACGAACTCTAATTTGTTAATATCACAGTGTAAAAGTAGAAAAGAGACCCTTCTTTTTATATTTATTGAATACTTCCTCCATCCATAAATAGAAAAAAAACTTATAATTTCTATCAATTATTTTATTTTCTTAATTTCCGTATTTTTGTCTATTCATTTATATGCACAGATGAAATACAAATTATTTAATTAATTTACCATCATGAAACATAGTTTTATTGATTCGAGAATAAAATAAAATATAAAAAATTGAAATAGACAACAATTGTTCTTAGTTAAATAAAAAAACAAATGATAAATGAAATATTTGTGAAAATAAAAACAAAGTTATGGCTTTGACTCATTCAATTCTAGGAAAATGGATGGGCTTATATTGTTAAAGTTGCCCATAAATAATATAAGAATGCGAAATTCAGCGGGCATGTAGATTTGCCCCTAGTGTTGATTTTTAGAAACTCATTCCACTCAGCTACTTAGAACAACACATGACATGATCGAGGCATCAAGCTTCTTACTCATTACTAAATATGACAAGTACTAATTTATTGAGGTTAAGACTTATTTACTATTACTACTTAAATGTTAACTCCCAAGTATCAACTCTTTTATCTAGTAATAACTTTTTCGTATGTTAAAAAAAATAATAATAAATAAATAAATAAAGTGGTCGTTATAGTAATGTGAAGCATGTAGATTGTGGATTAAGTAAAAGTCCCTCGTTCTGGTGGAATTTGAACCGAAGAGTTAACCCAAAAAATAGAAAAACTTATCGATGCTTCAACCATTAATCCATGACAAAAAGATCTGAGTTAATATGATATGTTTTTTAAAAACTTATATCATGTTAAATTATGTTTAGTTATCGTCGGTTTAGAATATGGGTTGTGACAACACATGTAGCATCGTATTTTTTTTTTTTATTATTATTTTTTTTTAATTTTTCTAGAAAAAAAGTATCATCTCCAAGACTCCAAGTCGAACACAAGAATTCAACAAAATCTGCCGTTGTGGTTAAATCTAGTTAATCACGTTCTTGGACAGCCAACATTCTCATTCTATATGAACCAACGTATGGGTAGCAGAATTCTTGGGCTAAACGCCAGGCCCAATATCAAATGGCCCTTTAAACCTATCGCCATATAGAAATTCCTATGACCTCAAAAGAACAGCCCAAAATATATGCGATTTTTCCACACTTATTCTCAAAAATAGTAAGTTATAAGTTACTAACATAATTTTCTAAATTTCTAAAAATAATTCAGATGAAATGCGATGCTTTCATCCAAAGGTTGAAATATATTCATAAAATAATTGATAAAATCTCAATCTATATATATATCAAGAACTGTTTTCTATTTTTAATTTTCTTTAGATTGAATCCTAAAGATGACGGAAGAAATAAGAGAAAACTCATTTTTATTTTTCATATACCCTTATTATATAAGATTTTCAAAATATAAACAAAATAAAAATGGCTTTGGAGATAACAACCAATTCCAAAGCAAAAATAGGGGAAAAAATAATATTTTAGTAAATTAAGTAATAAATATTAATTACAATTTTTCATGCACGCTAAAACTAATTATTTATAAACTTAGTACTTATACGCTACTTACTATACATCAAATTTTAATAAAAATTAAGCCCTCATATTTAACTTAGACAACGAGTAAAAAGCTCACAAAATGACAAAATATAAGTCATTCAAGAAGACAAATTAGAAGGAGCAATTCATCCTATACATGCACGTCCACACACAAGATTAGTTGCTTTGTAAATTAGTTACAGGAGAGTGTATTTAAAACACACACCAGCCTTACAAATTAGGGCAAGAAAATCACTCTGTAAAAGACTTTCTTCTTATCCAATAAATACAACTTTCAACTCCAGTTTTACAGATTTTATGATTTCAACATGGTATCAATTTCAGGCTGAAATCGCTGCGATCTTTCCGATTTATTCCTCTTAAATCTGCATCTCCGATCATCTCTGCATCTCCGATTATCTCTGCATCTTTGAATCGGCTTCTATGGCCAATTCCGGCAACAATTCCGGCGGTGTCTCTGGAAATCCGGTGGATGACTACACTTCGCCCTACTATCTTCATCCAAGCGACAATACTGGAGCAGTGATCGTCTACGAACAATTCGATGGTGACAATTATGTTTCCTGGAGTCGATCTATTTTAATGGCGCTTAATGTCAAGAATAGATCAGGTTTTATCGATGGCTCAATTCAAATTCTTGCTGATCCTTCATCTCTTTTGTTTGCCTGCTGGAAACGTGCAAATAATCTTGTCTTATCTTGGATTCTAAATTCGATTTCTAAAGAAATCAGACAAAGCTTGCTTTATTTCAATTATGCACAAGAGGTTTGGGGTTAATTATAGATCATATATGTTCGTAGCGATGGTCCTAGGGTTTTTCAACTAGAACATTCGCTTAGTTAAATTTCTCAGGGGTCTAGTACAATCACAGCTTATTATAATCAATTCAAAACTTTATGGGATGAATATGTGAATTTCAGACCTATTGCAAAGTGTTCTTGTGGTCTCTGCACTTGCAACATATCTGCTTTAATGGCTGGATTGCAACAATCTGACTCTGTGATTAAGTTCCTCATTGGCTTGCATGATTCTTATGAACCAATACGTAGTCAATTACTCCCTGTGTCTCCTTTGTCATCTCTGGCCAAAGTTTATTCTCTGCTGCTTCAAGAAGAATCTCAAAGAAATCTGTATGTCTCTTCAATTCCTAATGCACATGTTGATCCAATGGCTATGCTGGCAAGAGGACACAATTTCTCTCAACAGCCCTTTAGAGCTCCATATAACAAAGAGAATAAAGACAAAAGGAAGCCCAAATGCTCTCATTGTGGTTTTACTGGTCATACTGTGGATAAATGTTTCCAAATAATTGGATATCCTCCAGGATGGCAAGGACCAAAAGGACCTCGAATGGCTAAAGACTCTGGTTATGTTAATGCTGTTGTCACTAATGATCCAACCCATGAATCAATAGAAGAGTATCATATGTTCTCTCCTGCAATGGTTGAACAGTTTCTGGCTTATGCTCAAACACATCAACAGGACAAAGAGAACAAACAAATTTCTACTAATCACTCTGTAGCTGCTTCAATGTCAAGTAATATTCTCTGTTCTAATGTTGTTACTATTCAACATAAATAGATTTTAGATACAGGGGCAACTGATCATATGGTGTGTGATAAGTCTTATTTTGATACATCAGCAATACAAATCGACATACCTATTCATCTTCCTAATGGTCAAATCACTAAAGCCACTCACATGGGAAATATTGTTATTTCTGAAAATCTTACTTTACATAATGCCCTATGTGTACCTTCTTTCACATTCAACCTAATTTCTGTATCACAACTAGCAAGGACATCAAACTGCTCACTGCAATTTATGTCCTCTCATTGTGTTCTACAGGATTTGACCACTCAGAAAATGATTGGTATTACTAAACAACAAGGTGGCCTATATCATCTATCTCTTACTACACCAGCCTCTACAAAAGCTATTCATTCAGATTCAAAGCTATGGCATGCTAGATTAAGTCACATACCTGCTAAGAGAATGAATTTCATTCCTCATGTATCAGCTGATATTTCTTAATTCTTATCATGTGATATTTTTCATTTAGCTAAATAAAAGAAAATTCCCTTTCCAGCTAGAACAACTTATGCAAATGCTGCTTTTGACTTGATACATTGTGATGTATGGGGACCTTTTTCAATAACTTCTCATAATGGTTTTAAATATTTCCTAACTATTGTTTATGATTATTCTAGATGTACTTGGATATACATGCTGAAACATAAGTCTGATACGCAGCATCACATTGCATCTTTTTATAATATGGTTCAAACTCAGTTTGACAAGAAAATAAAAATATTGAGAAGTGATAATGGCACTGAGTTCATACTATCATCATTCTATGCATCAAAAGGCATCATTCATCAAACTAGTTGTGTAGAAGCACCACAGTAAAATGGTCTTGTTGAAAGGAAACACAAGCACCTTTTACAGGTAGTAAGAGCAATCATGTTACAATCCTGCATTCCTTTATGTTTCTGGGATGAATGTATTTTAACAGCTGCTCACCTAATAAACAGAACACCTACTCCTCTCCTAGATAACAAAACTCCTTTTGAAAAACTTTTTAACAAAAAGGCAGATTACTCTCATTTAAAAGTTTTTGGCTGTCTAGCCTATGCCTCAACTCTGGAAAGAAATAGACATAAGTTTCAACCAAAAGCATCCAAATGTGTTTTTATTGGTTACACTTTTGGATATAAATGATACAAATTATATGATTTAAAGACTAAAATGTCCTTTATATCAAGAAATGTTGAATTATGTGAAAACATTTTTCCTTTTAAAAACACAGATTCACTAAGTGAAATTTCCACACCTCTTTTCAACAGCACAAGTAATGACAGTGTTTACAATGAACAAATCCTACACACTTCTAGAACACAAAACAGTTCAGAAGCTCATCTTATCCCACAAAATACAGAAAACACCACTCATAACACAGACACTGGTGATATTCCTCCCCAATCACATTCCTCTCCACAACTCAGAAAATCAACCAGATGAAAATCAACACCTTCCTACCTAAAGGAATATCCACTACCAAAAAAAAAAAAAGATTTCCGAGGGAATCTTCCCTCGGTTTTGAAGTAAAATCCCTCGGTTTTGGGCAAAACTGAGGGGAAATCGAGGGAAAAATTCCCTCGAAAAAACCCTCCTCGGAAAAAAAAATTCGAGGAAAATATTCCCTCGGAAATCTTAACTCGAGGGAATTCCGAGGGAAACATTCCCTCGAAAAAATCTTCGTGCAATCCTCGGAAAAACCGAGGGAATAAATTCCCTAGGAAAACCGAGGGCTTTGTATTCCCTCGGAATTCTGAGGGAAATTATTCCCTCGGAAAATCGAGGGCTTTGTTTTCCCTCGGATTTCCGAGGGTATAATATTCCCTCGGATTTTTGATATTTCCGAGGGATTTCTGAGGGAATAACCCCTCGATTTATATTTTTTTAATTTTTTTTTTGACTTTTCTGAAGGATTACCGATGGATTGTCCCCTAGGTTTTAATTTTTTTTACTAATTTTTAATTTTAATTCCTGTTCAATTATTAAAATTTCCAAAAATTTGAAAAAATTCATTAATGAAAAAACAAATAAATAAACCAATTATTATAAAAATATTTGAAAGTTTAAGAATAATTACATGCGTTCGACACAGTAACAAAGTTTATATGAAATCAAACTGTCATATGGATGGGGAGGGGAGTACTGCTGCTGGGGAGGGGGGTACTGCTGCTGGAAACGAGCATACATTTCAGCCATCTGGGCATCCATCCGCGCCTAAAATTCCTACTTCTACCGGCACTCCTCCGCACGTTGTCGCTTTTCCTCGGCGTATTGCTGCTACATCGCCTCGGGCTCCATCCTCTGAGCCTGGACCTGCGCCTCGAGCTCTCTGACGTGGGGAGGTGGAAGAGCGGCCCTTGAATAAACCCTTCGTAGCAGCCACCATCTTCCCATACGCGCCGGTGTCGTAATGCCGTCCCTTACTCGACCCGACGACGCCGAGGAAAACCCGGTCCTGGTCAACCTCGTTTCTCTCCTGGGAAGACGCACGTTCCTGTTCCTGGGTCAGCTGTCGCTCGTACTCCTCCTGAAATACAACTCGTTATAAAAATTCTATGTTAAAATCAAAAAATAAGTTAAAAATAAGAAAGAGACTCACATTAATATTAGTAGATCTCGTATTGATTCACGCGCCGTCTTTCTTTTGGTGCGTACGTTTAAAAAGATCGTAGCACGTAGCCGGCACACCCGTCTCCCGCTCCTGTATTCAAATAGAATTCTCAAATTATTAACATTAAAATTAAACAAATAAATATTATATTATTATATTCTAAAATTACTTACTATATCCAAAGTATAATCGATAGTAGATCTAGCACCCCCCGTGTGCTTCGACATCCCAGTACCCGGCCCAGCTGGCTCGCTCCTCCTGTTCTTGATGCACTGCTCGGATTTCTTCTTATTCCCGGGCTTATCCCACTCAACCTTCCAAGCCCTAGTTGAGATGCATGATATATAAGATGGTATAAATTTTATGTTATAAATAAAAAATTCTAATTTAATAAGAAAACATATAACAGAATCGTTTACCTATAAACCTCCTTGGGGATGTAGTCCGGCTTATTACCACCATGGGAGGAAACATACCGCTTATACTCGTTAAGCTGCCTCCCGTAAATCTCCCTGATCATCGGAAAAAATACATCCCGTATCTGTACATCATTATACACCTCTGGGTCATAATAACAAGTCTCCTGCAAAATAAAACAGTAATTACAATTCAATTGATACATATGATTGTGTTTTACGGTAAATATTAATAAATTTGATCATAAAATAATAATTACCTTAAACATCTCCCACCAGAAAACCTTAGTCTCCTTAGGGACCGCCTTATAACACCACCCGGCGGGATGAAGATCCTTCTCAAAGATCATACGGAGTATAGTGGACACCTTGCCCCCTATGCTGTGCAGCCTGTATTCAATTGTATTTTTTTTTTGTTACGAATAAAATTTAATCATAATGATAATTACAATTCTAAAATCATTGATTTACTTACTTCGTCCCTGCAATATAAACCTGAACCATACCCCTCTGCGGTGGGACCAACTGCCGTCGGGTCTGTGATGTACCCGCGTCGGACGTCGTCTGTGATGGTGTATGCGACGTCGGCGTCAGGGTTTGAGTCGTGGTTTGCGTCGCTGGATGATTAGTACCGAGACCCATGTAGTCGGTGTTGAAATCAGCTAAACGGTTAGCCGACCCCATATCTGATCGACCCACGCTACCGGATCCTCGACGCAAAGGCATCTGATAAAATTATTAGATAATAATACGAGCATTTTACAAAATACCAGTATATATTATACACCAAACGCATTAATAAATCCAAATTAAAAAAAGTAGTTATAAAAAAAGTGTGTTTTACAATAATAATAAATTACATATATTTCAACCAAACTAATCACTTTCACTATTAAATGTATCACCAAACTCATCTTCATTCGTATCTTGATCTGTATCTTGATCGTTAAGTAACTCTTTTTCCGTATAATCATTTGTCTCGTTATTACCAAGTTCCTCCACGTAATTATCATTGAGGTCGGGCAACTGAAAATCGACATCGTCGAGTTGAATCGGATTGTGTGTATCTATGGCTTCCTCTTGAAATGATTCTTCTGGTAGAGGCTCGATAAAATCAACATTTGATCTCGCCTTGATTTTACACGTTTCCCAGCAGTCCAATTTCTCTCGTCTCAAACTTGGGTATGCACAATAGTATACTTGTGTAGCTTGGGAAGCAAGTACAAAAGGTTCATATCGATTGAACATAAGCTTATGATTGATATCAACAATCTTATAATTTGGATAGACTTTTGTGCCTGCAGTTGTTAGATCAAACCATTCGCAATTGAACAATAGTGTGTTTTCATCTGTTCGGCCGGTGTATTCGAGCTGCACAATTTCTATGAGACGACCGTAATAATCATATTCGGTTGCTCCAATAGTTGACCCTTTAATACATACTCCACTGCTCGATATTACTTTGTTAGATCCGTGCTCCAATGTGTGCAATGTATAACCATTAATCATACATCCAGTATACGTTTTCACACATCTTGATGGACCCTCAGCTAGACTCCTAATATTCTCGTCGATCACATTGTTCGAACGATGTCTAGCTTATGACATTGACAAATTATTTTTAATTTTTGGAAATATATTATATAAATAGATATCATAATTATATGATGCATCTCGGTATCGAACGTCTTACATAATGTTTGAACCAATTGGCAAATTCATTTTCCAATTGTTCGTTGATCCGATCATCATTAATGTTTGGGTGGAGACATTGAATGCTCTTCATGTAAATACTACATATAACGTTACACAATTGAGGAAAGAAGTATTAGTACATTTACATATATCTATAAATTGACATTATAAATTGGAATGAGTATTAATACCTAACATATTCTTCGATCTTCACACAATTTAGCAACACGTATATCCTTGCGGCGTTGTATTCTTTTTCGCTTAGATATCTTTTTCCCTTTGTACCAAACGTCTCTCCACATTTCTTAAACACCGAGGGAATTTCATCACCGCCATCCGCACAATTCTGACCGTCGTCATTTCTAGGCAAATTTATTCTTTTAGTTGAAACGTGATCTTCAAAATAGTACGAACTAAAATTTGATGCCTCGTCGACCAAATATGCGTTTGCTATCGACCCTTCAACACTCGCCTTATCTTTCACGCTGTTCTTTAGTTTGCGAAGATACCTCTCGAACGGATACATCCATCTATACTGTACTGGGCCAGCAATTCTCGCTTCATACACAAGATTAACGGGCAGATGCTCCATCGAGTTAAAAAAATTTGGAGGGATGATCAGTTCCAATTGGCACAATATTAATGGAATGTCATGCTCAAGTCGACTCATATCTTCGGTGCAAATGATTGTTGATGTGAGATCCTTGAAAAAAAACTCGATTCGGTTAGAGCCTTTCACACGTTCGGAGGAAGCAGTTCACGAAAGGCTATTGGTATCAACCTCTGCATGAATACATGRCAATCATGACTCTTCATCCCGATCAGACGAGATTCCTTCTTGTCGACGCAACGCCCCAAATTTGATGCGTACCCATCTGRAAATCGAAGAGATTTCACCCAATCGTAAACGGCAGCTTTCGACGGCTTGTCAAGTGTGTAACATGCTTTAGGACACTTTCCTGACCCATCTGGCGCCAACTCTGGGCGATTACAATACTCATTCAACTCTTCCCTAGATTTACGCGTGTCCTTGGTCTTCCCTTTGATATTCATCACCGTATTGAAAATATTGTCAAACACATTCTTTTCGATGTGCATAACATCTAAATTGTGACAAATTAGATTTGTCCTCCAATATGGCAGATCCCAGAAAATACTTCGTTTTATCCAACTAGACGTTCGGGATATTTGCGCGTTAACGAGTGTTGCATCCAATTCAGTGACTTTCAGAAGCCCCAATCTTTATATTTCTGCCAAAACTTCTATCCCTGAGCGCACTTCCGGCTGTGGAGTCTCGACAGATCTTCTTTTTTGAAATTATCGTTTATCTTTTCGAAAACGGTAATCATGCTCAAGGAATTTTCGGTGATTGTTGAATCGAACTTTTTCGCTTTAAAATAAAAAGTTCATCCACAAGAGAACGGAGCTATTGTTAGGCGATAAGCTGACTCGAGTCGAATCACAAGGAAGACTAATCGGATACTATTTCGGTGTTCGATTTTACGTACATAGAAACTAAAATAAAAACTAAACTAAACACTCGATCCAATTTGGTTTGAGGTTTTCTAACATCTACGAGCAATAAAATTGAAAGCTTTTAAAATGATAAAGAAAACGAGGGTTTAGTGTGCCGGAATCGTCTCCACGATCGGGGTTGTCAATCCCGATGGTTCTAAACAAACCTAAGCACACTAGACCGATAAACTTAACCAAAAACAAACATCATCATGATCAACTTCTTAATAACAACGCAAGCATGATCACAATCGATAAGAAAAACAAACAACTAATCTAACGAGAACTAACAACTAAACTATTAAAGCAAATAACATAAATTAACAACTAGGAAAAACGATAAAAGGTTTATACTATAATAAATTAACAAAACCAAAGTACATAACAACATCAAAGCAAATATTATTAAAGCCAAATAAACAAAGCAAATAAAAAGGTGCAGAAAAACTTATTATCTAAGGAAGCATCAGCCATCGAACGATCTTCAGCGGCGAGAAACGGCTTTGAACGAAAACGATAAAAAGATAAACCTAAAACACGTAAAAGCACACAACACACGATGCAAAAATACACCGAAAATCACATATAAATATGTACAAATCAATTGTCCGAACCACGATTGCTTCCCACTGAACTTAAGAGTGAAGGCGTCTGACCGTTCCATACAGTAAGGACAAGCCTTTTTGACCGGACGTACTCCATCCGGACAACATAGAT
>BMAC01000379.1:728784-747287 GCA_014905375.1 Phtheirospermum japonicum
AAACGATAAAAAGATAAACCTAAAACACGTAAAAGCACACAACACACGATGCAAAAATACACCGAAAATCACATATAAATATGTACAATCAATTGTCCGAACCACGATTGCTTCCCACTGAACTTAAGAGTGAAGGCGTCTGACCGTTCCATACAGTAAGGACAAGCTTTTTGATCGGCCGTACTCCATCCGAACAACATAGATTACGCAGGGGAAATCCGCTGATTGTCCACATAAGGGCTGCTCGCAATTGAAAATTTTGTTTCTTAGATATATTGTACGAGGGAGCCCCCAACCGTCCACAACTGATTTAATTCGGCGATTAGAGGGTTGCAGAAACACATCAAATTTGTCTTTTGGATTCTTTGGCCCTGGTACAAAAACGCTCAGAAACATGAACTGTTCTTTCATGCACATCCAAGGAGGCAAGTTGTAGGGTGTGACTATGACGGGGCCACGATGAGTATTGTGCTCCAAAGCTTCCAAATGGTTGAAAACCATCTGTACAAAGACCCAATCTCACGTTTCGACTTTCAGCCGCAAAGCTTAGGATTAGTCTCGTTGAGAATGTTTCCAAGCTTCTGAGTCGGATGGGTGGCACCTAACATTGTCTTCAACCACGTGTTCAGCATGCCATCTCATATTTTTCGATGTGGCATTAGATGCGTACAACTTCTGCAGACGAGGAGTTAATGGAAAATAACACATCTTCTTGTACGCGACACGAGCCTTCTTTCGTTTTGTTTTTCCATGAGGAACAGGTTTAAACCCAGGTTCATTGCAGAATTTGCAACTTGTCAAATCAAAATCGTCTCCCCAGTAGATCATACAATTATTCTTGCAGCAGTCTATCTTCTCGACTGGTAAGCCTATACCCCACAACTTCTTACTGTTGTAGAAGTTATCGGGTACAAGTTTGTCTTTCGTTACAATCTCCTTGATTAATTCACTCAATTGATCATAACACTTTTGAGACATGTGATTATCTGATTTCAAATTCATGAGACGGGAAACTAATGACAACTAAGTATGTGCTTCGCACCCCGGATACAATGGCTGATTTTCAGCATTCAACATGTCGTAAAAATTTTTAGCCTCAGCGTTTGGCAACTCTTCCACATCGGCCACCACGTCAAAATCGGGACCAGCTGCATCTTGAACCATATTAATGTACGCGGTTGATGATTCTTCAGAAGGGATGTAAGAGGGTCCTCCAGCATTAAAATCGTGATGGGGTCCAGAGGTGACGAGCCACGTTTCTCCGTGGTAAATCCATCTATAGAAGTAATTCGGCACGAATCTGTTTTTCGCCAAGTGGTACTTAATCTCATTGACGTCCAAGTAGATTCTATTTCTACATCTGCTACGATTACAAAGACATTTCAGTTTCTGTCCGTCCTTATGAGCGGAATTTGCTTGCACAAATTTAATAAACTCTCAAATCCATCTGTGAATTTTGAGGATAAATAGCCGTCTTTGATTCGCTCGTACATCCAACTATGAATAGGAACTCATCCTAACATTATACGGTTGTCAGATTTTTTGAGTGTTAAGCGTGTTTTAGAAATTCGAAAATATTTCCGTTTGTACATCCAACTACGATCATTTACCATCTTAAGCTTTTTGAGTGTTAAGCGTGTTCTAGATTTAAAGAATGTGGCAAAATTTCGGCAGCATTACGAGAAGAATGAGTAATTCGAGTTATAATTGGTAAGGCTTCTATCCCATTTAAGAACGTGACATTTAGTAGTATATATTATCTTAAAATATGCATTTTTCTTAGATTCAAAATTTCGTCAGCATCTCCCCTCAGTTCTCGTAGTGCACATATATTTCAGTGCACCCGAGAACAATTAGAGAGATGCAAAAACCAAAATTTCAAAACTAAAAAAAAAAACATATACATAAGATAACCATACTACAAGTCACATTCTCAAACTGTCCAAAAATGGGACAATTCGAAATTTAGAATCAAACTTTATATTTGATACTAAATTCTCAAACGGGTCTAAAGAAATATTGGAATAATTCGAAACTTAGTTTCAAATTTTCTATATGATATTAATTCTCAAACAAGTGATTTATATGCATCGCGTCACTTCGCCAAGGTTCCAAATAAGCAGTTACCACCGTCACATTTTTGAGAAATATTTTGAAAACTTAAATAAAATCACGTGACACCCTATCACGTTTTTAGAAAAAAAAAATTGAAAACCCCGCTATTAGAGGGACAAACACCTCTCCGGCCGGCGCCCGTTACTAGGGGTGTAAATGAGCCAAACAGTTCGTGAGCTATTCGCTACCCGGACCTCGATAAAAAGCTCGCTTGAACTCGTTTAAAAAGGCTCATTTAATAAGACGAGCAAACTCTAGATTCATTGGTATTCGCCTCGTTAGCTCGTGAGCGGGTTCTGTTAGTGAGTTATAGAGTAGGAATGACAATCCCGGACCGCCCCGCCCTGGCCCGTGCCCGTGGGAGGGGCGGGGCGGGTCCAGGTATCTATTCTGCCACGCGGGTACCCGCCCCGGCCCGACCCGTTTGTACATTTTTTATTTTTAAATATATTTTATATATGTTTTAAATATTTTTTATATGAATTATTAAAAAATTTTTAATTTTGTATTGTTGTTAATTAGTTTTTCATCTTATATTTAATTTTATAATAATATATGTGTTATTATATATTAAATTAATTTAAATTTAATAAAAATAATAAAAAATAAATATAACGGGTCGACCGCCCCGCCCCGCAACCCGTGGCGGAGCGACCCGACCCAACCCCGTGGGATGGACGGGCGAGTCCGGATCCTATAGTACCCGGCCCGACCCGGCCCATTTGACATCCCTTATTGTAGAGTGGAGTTCGTTATTAAAACTCGTATAAAAACTAATAATTTGGTTTTTAATTATGATTTTTATACTTGTTCATATGAAAATTATAGGAAATATTATATATAAATCTTATTTGTTTTACGTATCTTAGTAGGTGTATTATATATACTTTAAAAAGTATTTTATTTTATTTTTGTTAATAAAGTAAAGAATAATTTAATTAATAAATAATATCTTTTGAATTTGTTTAGGCTCGATTAAACTCGAAAAAGGCTCGCAGCAATCGTTAAAAAAAGCTCGAACTCGAAGCTCGATAATAAACGAGGCAAAACTTAAAACTCTCTAAAACTTGACTCGTCTCGACTCTGGTTTACAGCCCTAGCCATTACCCACGCTCGACAATCCGACGGTATACAACCAACAACACCAATGACAATAATATATATAAACAAAATTAAATCCCGGCCGATCACCACGGCCTCCCATGCATGAACAATATATTATACAATATAATGAGTGCATACATGCATATATCACAATATTAATTTGCCCCCAAAGTTTATCTAAATTTGAAAGCAAACCCTAATAATTCTAAGTTAATACAATGATAAAATCAAACTTAAAAAAATCTAATTATGTAATTATTCCTAAATTGAACCCTAATTATTATAATTATTCTGAAATTAAACCCTAATTATGTGAGTATTACTAAATTAAACCCCTAATTATTGTGATTCTTACTAAATTGAACCCCTAATTATGTTAATTATTCCTAAATTGAACCCTAATTATTGTAATTATTCCTAAATTGGAACCCCTAATTATATTAATTATTCCTAAATTGAACCCTAATTATGTGATTATTACTAAATTAAACCCTAATTATGTAATTATTCCTAAATTGAACCCTAATTATATAAATTATTCCTAAATTGAACCCTAATTATATGATTATTCCTAAATTGAACCCTAATTAATATAATTATTCCTAAATTGAACCCTAATCATATAATTATTCTAAATTGAACCCTAATTAATTGATTATTTCTAAATTGAACCCTAATTATGTGATTATTCCTAAATTGAACCCTAATTATGTGATTATTACTAAATTAAACCCTAATTATGTGATTATTCCTAAATTGAACCCTAATTATATAACTTTTTCTAAATTGAACCCTAATTAATTGAGTATTTTTAAATTGAACCCTAATTAATTGAGTATTTCTAAATTGAACCCTAATTAATTGAGTATTCCAAAGATGAACCCTAATTATATAATTATTCCTAAATTCAACCCTAATTAAATTTAACCCTAAATTCAACCATAATTACAAATTAAACACTAAATTCAACCTTCATTATAAATTAAACCCTAAATTCATCCCTAATTCTAAAACTAACCCTAATTATAAATTAAGATCTAATCCTAAAACTAACCCTAATTATACATTAAACCTTAAAATTAATTCTAAAACTAACCATAAAACTAACAAAAAAAAAGGGCTGCGGGTTACCTTGGCGGCGAGCGGCGGCGGCTGTGGAGCTTCCACAACTTCAAGCGGTGGCGACGGCTGTGGACCTTTGAGCGGCAGGGACGGCTGTGGAGGTCGGCGGCTGTCGGTGATCGGCGGTCGGCTGTGGAGGTCGGCGACGGAGTGGATGCTTCCGGCGGAGCAACGAGGGCAAGAGAGCGGCGGCGGTCGTCGGTCGTTGGTGGAGGCTTGATTCTCCTTCTCTTTCTCCTTTTCTTTTTTTTTCTTTTTCTCTTCTTTGCTCTTCTTCTTTCTTTCTGTTTCTGTGTGCAAAAAATGAAAAAAAATAGGATTTGTTTCCGGAACGTCGAGGCGCACCCCTCCCCTCCCCGCCCCGATCGTAATCTCTTGGATTTTTTACTATTTTTTCGAGTATTTTTCCATTTTTCATCTAAAATCGAAAAAAATAGAAAACGCCTACGAAATGATCGACGCCCGACCCCCGTGGTTCCACAACGCCGAGGCGCACCCCTCCCGGCCCCGGTCATGAAATGATGGGATTCGTTTCTATTTTTTACTAATTCTTCTATTTTTCGAGTTTTTATTTTATTTTTTATTTGAAATCAGAAAAAAAAAAATAGAAAACGCGTTCTAAACGATCGACGCCCGACCCTCGTGGTTCCACGACGCCGAGACGCACTCCTCCTCCAATATGAAAAAATCACGACGCTTCGTCTCTTCGCGTTTTCAACCGAAGGAGTTCATCGATCGATCGTATCTTGTTGTTGGTCGAACCCCACGACACGTGTGGATACACACGTGCTCGTTGGTATTTTTCGATCGAAATCGGGTCAAAATCACCCCCACGTGCCTAAGATGATATGATTGGTTCTATTTTTACGATTTTTCTATTTTTTTTAAATTTTCGAGGGAAACTTAAGTCCCTCGGTTTCATTCCGAGGGAAACAGGATTCCCTTGGAATGAAACCAAGGGATTTAAAATTCCCTCGAAAATTTTAAAAAATAAAAAAAATAAAGAAAAAAGAAAAAAACAATAAAAATAATAAAAAAATAGGATTTATTTTCGGGACGGCGAGGCGCACCCCTCTCCGCCCTGGTCGTAATTTATTGGGTTTTTTTTTCTTTCTATTTTTTCGAGTTTTTTTTCTCTTTTTCATTTAAAATCGAAAAAAAAATAGAAAACGCCTACGAAACGATCGACGCCCGCCCCCCGTGGTTCCACGACGCCGAGGCGCACCCCTCCTCGCCCCGGTCATGAAATGATGGGATTCGTTTCTATTTTTTACTAATTCTTCTATTTTTTGAGTTTTTTTTTCATTTTTATTTAAAATCGAAAAAAATAGAAAACGCGTCCTAAACGATCGACGCCCGACCCTCATGGTTCCACGACGCCGAGACGCACCCCTCCTCCAATATGGAAAAATCACGACGCTTCGTCGCTTCGCGTTTTCAATTGATGGAGTTCATCGATCGATCGTATATTGTTGTTGGTCGAACCCCACGACACGTGTGGATACGCATGTGCTCGTTGGTATTTTTCGATCGAATTCGAGTCAAAACCACCCCACGTGCCTAAGATGATAGGATTGGTTCCATTTTTACGATTTTTCAATTTTTTTTTTATTTTTTTAAATTTTCGAGGGAAACTTAAATCCATCGGTTTCATTTCGAGGGAAACAGGATTCCCTTGGAATGAAACCGAGGGATTTACCCTCGTAAATTTTAAAAAATAAAAAAAAATCAAAAAAAATAGAAAAAAATAATAAAAAATAGGGTTTGTTTCAGGGACGCCGAGGCGCACCCCTCTGCCCTGGTCGTAATTTATTGGGTTATTTTTTCTATTTTTTCTATTTTTTCGAGTTTTTTTTTTCATTTTTCATCTAAAATCGAAAAAAAATAGAAAACGCCTACGAAACGATCGACGCCCGACCCTCGTGGTTCCACGACGCCGAGGCGCACCCCTCCCCACCCCGGTCGTGAACTGATGGGATTCGTTTCTATTTTTTTACTAATTCTTCTATTTCTTCGAGTGTTTTTTCCATTTTTTATTTAAAATCAGAAAAAAATAGAAAACGCGTCCTAAACGATCGATGCCCGACCCCCGTGGTTCCACGACGCCGAGACTCACCCCTCCTCCAATATGGAAAAATCACGACGCTTCGTCGCTTCGTGTTTCCAACCGAAGGAGTTCATCGATCGATCGTATCTTGTTATTGGTCAAATCCCACGACATGTGTGGATACGCACGTGCTCGCTGGTATTTTTCGATCGAAATCGGGTCAAAACCACCCCACGTGCTTAAGATGATAGGATTGGTTCCATTTTTATGATTTTTCTATTTTTTTTTATTTTTTCAAAATTTCGAAGGAAACTTAAATCGCTCGGTTTCATTACGAGGGAAACAGGATTCCCTCGGAATGAAACCGAGGGATTTAAGATTCCCTCAGAAATTTTAAAAAATAAAATAATAAACTTCCGAGGGATATTCATTTCCCTTGGTATTTTCGAGGGAATAAAGCCCTCGTAATACATTCCTTCGAAAATTCGTCGGTTTTTTCCCTTGGTAATCATGGCGGCAAATAGTGGTGCCAAAATTTCGAGGGAATATTGTTCCCTCGGAAAAATTGAGGGATTTTGTTGTCCCTCGGTTTTTCCCTCAGAAAATACCGAGGAAAGACAATTCCCTCGGTTTTTCCCTCGGAAAACTGCTGATTTTTTGTAGTGATCAGTATACATTACCAAACACACACAAGCATGGAGCAAATACTTCTGAGGCAATCATCAAAACCAAATGTCCTATCTCTCATTTCATATCCTCACATCAACTTTCTGACAAACATAAAGTTTTTGCTGCAAACATCCTTCAAATACCTGAACCAAAAACATATGCACAAGCCAGCAAAATTTCAGAATGGCAAAAAGCCATGCAAGCTGAGATCAAGGCACTAGAAAAGAACAACACATGGATTATTACAGACTTACCACCTAACAAAAATAGTATAGGATGCCAATGGGTATATAAAATCAAATACAAGTCTGATGGCTCAATAGAAAGGTATAAAGCCAGACTTGTAGCTAAAGACTACACACAGGAAGAAGGATTAGATTATTTTGAAGTTTTTTCTCCTGTAACCAAGATAGCCACTGTCAGATTAGTATTAGCCATTGCTGCAATCAAAGGATGGCACCTCCACCARCTTGATGTAAACAATGCTTTTCTACATGGAGACTTACATGAAGAAGTATATATGAAACACCCACCAGGCTACAATGTCTCTAATTCTGGTAAGGTATGCAAACTGTTGAATATATGAAAAATTGAAGATGTGAAAATCTGGGAGCTGAACATTGTATTTCTTGTTGAAGGAGAAAAATTACAGGGTTGATAATTTGTTATGTGTAATTGTGCGTTTTATACATGTGGCTCTAACCACTTTTCTCCTACCAGTGTGTGTGTGTGTGTGTGTACAGAGGGATTTAACTATGTGTGTGCATGTGCACTGTAGACTGCATGGAATGCAGTCTTTATTTGCCTATATGTGGACTTTTACACCCCCCACCCCACCCCCGCAAGTGGAGCATGTTTATTTATCATGCCCAACTTGAGAGTAAAATGTTCAAATTGATTTACAGGTAATGGTTTTGTCATTATGTCTGCTGTCTGTTCTTGTGAAGGGGTGTGAATGAGCTTGAGCAGGCCTTCTTGAATTTTCCCTCTGACAAAGTGGCAGTCTAGCTGTATGTGTTTTGTTCTTTCATGATGACAGGCATTCTGAGCTATGCAATATGCTGATCTGCCATCTGTGTATACAATTGCAGGCTTGTTGGAATGGAGTTGCATGTCTTGCATAAGATATGTTAGCCATTGAAGCTCACATGTGATGAGAGCTATGGCTCTATATTCTGCTTCAACTGATGATCTGCTTACTGTTGGTTGTTTCTTTGTCTTCCATGATATGAGTGAATTACCAAGGTAGACAGCAAATCCACTGATGCTTCTTCTGGTTTCAGTACACTTGGCCCAATCAGCATCACTAAAACCTTTCAGGTGTAGTTCTGAGTTAGCAGGTAGAAATAATCCTTTTCCTGGACTTGAATTGATATATCTCAACACTCTATGAGCAGCATCAAGGTGTGTTGTTGCATGGGGAATGAAATTCATTTTCTTAGCAGTTATGTGACCTAACCTAGCAGCCATAACCTTGAATCTGAATGACCAACTTTTGCAGAAGCAGATGTAGCAATAGACAAATGATATAGGCCACCTTGTTGGTTAGCAATACCAATCATTTTCTGTGTGGTCAAATCCTGTAAAACACAATGAGAGGACATAAATTGCAAAGAGCAGTTTGATGTCCTTGCTAGTTGTGATACAGATATTAGATTGAAAGAAAAGGAAGGCACACATAAAGCATTGTATAAAGTAAGGTTTTCAGAAAAAGTAATACTTCCCATGTGTGTTGCTTTTGTGATTTGACCATTAGGAAGATGGATTGGAATGTCTACTTGAATTGCTGATTTATTAAAATAGGATTGATCACACACCATATGATCAGTTGCTCCTGTGTCCAAAATCCATTTATGTTGAGTGGTAGTAACATTAGAACATATAGTGTTACCTGAGATTGAAGCTGCCACAGAATGAGAGCCAGAGTTCTGTCTATTCTCCTTTTCTTGCTTATGTGTCTGAGCAAAAGCCAGAAACTGTTCAACCATTTCAGTGGATAATAGAGGATGATGATCTTCATTTGACTCATGAGCTGGTTCATTGTTAATTGCAGCATTTGCAGAGCCAGAGTCCTTAGCCATGCGAGGTCCTTTTGGTCCTTTCCATCCTGGAGGATATCTTACCTGGAAGCACTTATCCACAGTATGACCAGTAAAACCACAATGAGAACATTTTGGCTTCTTCTTGTCTTTGTTGTATGGAACTCTATAGGTCTGTTGGGGAAAAGAATTTCCTCTGACCAACATGGCCATTGGATCAGCATGCACATTAGGGTTTGAGGAACCATGCAGATTTCTTTGACTTTCTTCTTGAAGTAGAAGGGAATAAACCTTGGCCAAAGATGGTAAAGGAGACACAAGAAGCAATTGACTGCGTATTGGAGCATAAGATTCATGCAGACCAATGAGAAATTTGATCACAGAGTCAGAGTGTTGCAAATCGGCCATTAAACCAGATATATTGCAAGTAGAGACCATAAGAACATTTTGCAACTGATCTGAAATTCACATATTCATCCCACAGAGCTTTGAATTGATTATAGTAGGCTGTGATTGAATTAGATACTTGGGAAATTGAACTAAGCGATCGTTCCAATTGAAAAACCCTAGGTCCATCACTATGAACATATCTAATTTTAAGCTCATCCTAGACCTCTTTCGCAGAATTGAAATAAAGCAAGCTCTGTCTAATTTCTTTGGAAATTGAATTCAGAATCCAAGAAAGAACAAGATTATTTGCACGTTTCCAACAAGCAAACAGCAGAGACGAAGAATCAGAAGGGATTGAAATTGAGCCATCGATAAAACTTGACTTATTTTTTACATTGAGTGCCATAAGAACAGATCGGCTCTAAGAAACATAATTATCACCATCGAATTGTTCGTAAACGATGACTGCGCCCGAATTGTCGCTCGGATGAAGATAGTAGGGCGATGTGTAGTCATCCGCCGGATTGCCAGAAAGAACGTCGGAGGTGCCACCGGAATTAGCCATAGAAGCCAATTGATAAGCATAATAACAGAAAAAAAAAATCTGAGAAATCTGAGAAATTGCAGCGATTTGAATCTCAAACTAATTCAATGTTGAATATATGAAAAATTGAAGATGTGAAAATCTGGGAGCTGAACATTGTATTTCTTGTTGAAGGAGAAAAATTACAGGGTTGATAATTCGTTATGTGTAATTGTGCGTTTTATACATGTGGCTCTAACCACTTTTCTCCTACCAGTATGTGTGTGTGTGTGTACAGAGGGATTTAACTATGTGTGTGCATGTGCACTGTAGACTGCATGGAATGCAGTCTATTTGCCTATTTGTGGACTTTTACACAAACTGATCAAAAGCCTCTATGGCCTGAAACAAGCTTCAAGACAATGGTTTCAAAAGCTTCACTCCTGCCTCATAGACTATGGTTTCACTCAATCCAGGTCAGATCATTCTTTCTTTATTAAGAACAATGCAGATTCAATTACAGTACTAGGTGTATATGTTGATGATATCATTCTTGCTGGAAATAACATAACAGAAATCCAAGATCTAAAATCTCATTTACATTCACAGTTAACAATAAAAGATCTTGGAATTCTGAAATATATTCTGGGCATAGAAGTGKCTAGAAGCAATAAAGGGATAACTATTTGTCAAAGAAAATATGCACTAGACATATTATCTGAAACTGGATATTCAGATTACAAACCTAGTTCCACTCCTATGAATAACAAAATAGATTTAACTAGCAAAGAAGGTACATTGCTTTATGATCCTTCAATATATAGAAGGCTAGTAGGTAGGTGACTATACCTGACCATAACTAGACCTGAAATATCATATAGCATACAGGCTCTAAGTCAATTCATGACAAAACCTACATCAACACACCTGGCTGCTGCTCATAAAGTGCTGAGATATATCAAATCAAGCCCAAGAAAATGCCTTTTTATACCTGCTAGCTCAGAATTACAACTAAATGGATTCAGTGATGCTGATTGGGCCAAATGTCCAGACACAAGAAGAAGCATAAGTGGATTTGCAGTCTACCTAGGCAATTCACTCATTTCATGGAAAGCAAAGTAACAACCAACAATAAGCCGATCATCAACCGAGACAGAATACAGAGCCATAGCCCTCATCACCTGTGAGCTGCAATGGCTAACATACCTCATCCAAGACATGAAGCGTCATTCAAACAAACCTGCAATAGTTTACACAGACAGCAGATCAGCATATTGCATAGCTCAGAATGCCTGCCATCATGAACGCATCAAACACATACAATTAGACTGTTATTTTGTTAGAGAAAAGATTCAAGAAGGTCTACTCAAACTCATTCACATTCCATCATAAGAACAAACCGCAGACATCATGACAAAACCCTTACCTGGAAACCTGTTTCAACACTTTACTCTCAAGTTGGGTATGATAGATATACATGCACCACTCGAGGGGTGTAAACGCTCACAAAAGGTCAAAATAGAAGTCATGCAAGAAGATAAAATAGAAGGAGCAGCTCATCCTATACATGCTGGACGTCCACACACAAGATTAGTTGCTTTGTAAATTAGTTACAGGAGCACGTGTATTTAAAACACACACCAGCCTCACAAATTAGGGCAAAAAAAATTATTCTGTAAAAGACTTTCTTCTTCTCCAAGAAATACAACTTTCAGCTCCAGTTTTATAGATTTTGTGATTTTCGTTTAAAAAAATAAAATTTAAAAAAACGTACCTTTACCTAGGGTCAACGGCGTGTTAAGCGAATCTCAGTTACAACTAATTCTTCAATGAGATTTGCTGGCCAACAATAATAAGAAATTCAGTATTATTACGACACTATCGCATTCCTACTCTTTCGACAATAATATAATTTAATAATGAATGATGACATTAATTGGATTCTAAATATATTTGGTAAGAAAATTATAAAAGCTTGGTCTCATCTACGTAATAAGCTTCTTTTTTTAGATAAAACAAAAGAAAAGATATAAATATTGCAATGGGTAGTTGCATAATGAACCCGGACTTATGGCTGTGATTGCATGTGTGGGCAATTATGATCACTCGAAGAAAGGGACTTTGCTTTGGGAGACTATTAATTGATTTCATTGAGTCAAAAGACGTTTATATTGTTTTCTTTATCCGTACTATTAAATTCATAATTATTGCGTTCGTCCCAAGAGCATCTCTCTCACGTGCTAGTCGCTACCCTAACCCAATGCGATTTTAATTTGATATCGAGTAATAAGCCCTACGACTTGTCTCACCCATCCAGGCAAGCAAATGATTTCTCAGAGTAAGTATGAAATAACAAATTGCTATTAGTAGTACTAAATTTCTTCTGAAACATATTCTTATGCGTAAAATAATAATAAATTGTTTTTTTTTCTTGGAATCTGAATAATAAATGTTGAAAAGTGGGAGTTAGGCCCATTTAAGTGGCTCCAGAAACCCAAGTATATATATACCTAGTAGCTTTAAATTGAGAAAATTCTTTGTTTGGTAAAACATTCTTATATAATTCGAAAAATAGTATTAATGCTTGCAATATGACTCTTTTACCTTTTTCTTCCTATTGAAGTGCCATAGTACGATGTTAAATAACTGGTGGAAGCTATAAATTCTTAGGTATTGTACAAAATCTGGTGAGGGGGTCTAGTTTAATATATCTTCATTTTGATATTCTAGTTTTTTGAGTAGCAAAATCAGTTGAAGCTTTTTTCATGTCTTTATTCCTAGTAATTTTCCGTTGTAGCAAATTCCAATGGATTGTTAGGCGACCTTGGGAGTTTTATGTAATTGCAAAATAGACAGCATGAGATTCGCTAAGAGATATTACCACAGGTTTTTGTTAGAGATCTCGTTTACTAAAAATATTATTTGAAAATTTTTGTATTTATAATGTAGAGTTATTCCGATACGGGCATTACGGAATCGTAGCGATTCTTAGATCTCATTTATTAAAGATATTATTTGAAAATCTTTAATAAATGCTTAAAAACAATAGAGATCATAACTATTTTCTCTTTGAGAACAACAATAAATATGCTTGATCATCAGTTGCCAAGAATATAGAGAATGACAATTTTAAAATGTTTGATTGATGTTCATTTTATAAATACCCTAGCCGTCGGTTCCTCTCCACTTTTCTTTCATTTCGCTTCTTTTTCATAGTTCATCATCAGAGGACGAATGCATTCCGGATATGTTTTGCCTAAAATGATCATAATTATTACCTTTTTTTTTATCAATTTATATTCTAAGTGGTGCTCCCACATAGTTATTTTATGTCTGTTGCTTCGTTCTTCTTTCTAGAATTTATCATCTTTAATACCAAATAAATAAAAAAAATTAGCATCGTCGATGGCCAATCTGTGGCAAATCACTTATCGACAGATTTCTGACGAATAATGGCTGTCGATAATTTCACTTACCAACGGATTCCTAACGGTTCCTACCGCCGATAAGCTGCCGTCGGAATTCCTATTTTTATTTTTTATTTTTGGATTTGCCGACGGATATTAGGTCCGTCAGGAATAAATTAAGGAAATAAAAAAAATAATGTTGACGACCTCCACGCCCGTCGGTAAATAAAACACAATTTAATTTTACCGACAGCTTGCATGTCCGTCGGTAAATGTATTTTTAATTTTTTTTACTATTATTTTTATTAATTGGAATAGTAAACTTTTTTTTTTTTAAATTGTTCATCCACCTATTTACAAATATTTTAAAAAACGCAAATACAAAATAAATTAAATAAATATAAATACGAATTAGAATCAAATGAATTCTACAATAATAATTCAAAATGAATTTTACAATAATAATCCAACATATCGAGATCGAATAAATTAATCAGCATGAGGGGAAGGGGGAGGAGGAGGAGATCGTGCTCCCATCGCGGTCATTGCAGCGTTAATACACTCCTCAACCTGTCGCTGGAGTCGTTGTTCAAAGTCCATCTAGGGCTACGCCTGTGCCTTACACATCCTTTGCAACTCCTCCTGAGACTGCGTATGTGCATCGCGCAACATCTGCAATTCCTCCTGATGCCTCGTCTCAGCCTCCTGATGCCTTGTCTCAACCTACTCGAACTGCTTCTGCAGCTGTTCCAGACGAGGATTGACCTACTGGAATGATGTAGAGTTGGAGCCTGTATCAAACTCCTTGGCGAGCGATCCCGCCCCAAATTGTCGACTCTTCTTGGGCCTGACAACGGAGAGGTAGACGTCGATCAGGTCAACAAACGTGCCAGACTCATGTGATGCAGCACGTCTGCTCTCCAATGTAGTATGAACCCCGTATGATAGATAAAACAAAATCGTTAATTGTTTTCATGCATAGTAAAGACAAAAACAAAGTTAATATATAAATTAATTTGAGTTTATAAATTAAATAAACTTACAACTATCCGCTGAGATTTGGGTCCGTAAACGAGTCGTCGCTTTTCGGATGTAAACTCAGTAAAAGCTCGTACGCAGTGGTTCCCTACTCGTCTCCTCCCGTTGTAACAACTAATTTATTATTTTATCATATATATACATTTTTTTTAAACCCGAACGATCACCACAGTCTTCACATGCATGTACAATACACACTTTTTTTTTAAATCTGACCGATCACCACGGCCTTCCCATGCATGTACAATATAAAATAAAATTTTTGGCATGCATCATAATATATAAAAATTCGATAATGTAATACGATAATCTAAACTATGCCTAAATTCAATAAAATCAAAACCTACATTTCATGTAATATACAATTGTACCCTAATTTCTTAAATATTAACTAATTTACTCTTAAATTATGACTATACTCGAAATTGGAACTTAATTATCCAATTAAATACATTCAAATCCTAGTTGTTTAAAAAATAAAATTAAAAACAGATTTTGAATAAACAAAATTAAATATTCTATTTTTTATTATTTATGTTTTATTTAAATAATAGATTTTAAAAACTAAAAAATAATCAAAAATTTTAAAAAAAATTTAAAATTTAATTTCTATTTTTACTTAGTTTAATTTTTTTTTTACACAATTAAAACAAATTTCAAAATAAAATAAATAATAAACATAAGTTTTAAATATAAAAAAATAGAAAATTCAAAAAATAAATCACAACCCTAAATTCAATTAAATCAAACCCTACTCGTCTCTTCCCGTTGTAACAATTAATTTATTATTTTATCATATATATACATTTTTTTTAAACCCGAACGATCACCACGGTCATCCCATGCATGTACAATATACATTTCTTTTTTTTTAAATCCGACCGATCACCACGGCCTTCCCATGCATGTACAATGTAATTTAAAATTTTCGGCATGCATCATAATATATAAAAATTCGATAATGTAATACGATAATCTAAATTATGTCTAAATTCAATAAAATCAAAACCTACATTTCTTGTAATATACAATTGTACCCTAATTTCTCAAATATAGACTAATTTACTCTTAAATTATGAATATACTCAAAATTGGACCTTAATTATCCAATTAAATACATTCAAATCCTAGTTGTTTAAAAAAATAAAATTAAAAACAGATTTTAAATAAACAAAATTTAATATTCACTACAAAAAAAAAAACAGTTTTACGAGGGTTTTTTCCCTCGGTTTTTATGAAATTTCCCTCAATTTTTGGAAAAATCGAGGGGAAAACCGAGGGAACTTTTCCCTCGGAAAAACTGTCCTCGGAAAATATTTCCGAGGACAAAATTCCCTCGGAAAATATTTCCGAGGGGAAAACCGAGGGTCGTTACCCTCGGTTTATTCCAGCCGGTGGCCCTCGGAAAAACCGAGGCCAAAACCGAGGGTCAAAACTCTCGAAAAACCGAGGGTCCTAGACCCTCGAAAAACCGAGGGTCAAAAACCTTCGGAAAACCCTCGGAAAACCGAGGGTCATGAACCCTCGGAAAAGCCCTCAGAAAGCCGAGGGTTGTGGACCCTCGGTTTTTTTTTTTCAATTTTTTATTTAGTAAAAAATCAGAAAAAAATAGAAAACGCTCACGGAACGACCGGAAACCGACCCCCGTGGATCCAAGACGCCGAGACGCACTCATCCCCTGAATGTTCGTGAATTTTGGTCGTTTTTTCCTATTTTTTACTAATTTTTTATTTTTCTAGGGGTTTTTCCGATTTTTTATTTAAAAATTCGAAAAAAATACTAAACGAGCACGAAACGAGGCACGACCGACCCTCGATGTTCCAAGATCACGAGACGCACCCTCCTAGAATTCACGACGCCTCGTCGCTTCGCGTTTCCAACCGAACGACTTGATCGATCGATCGTATCTTGGTTGTTTAGTCGAATTGCACGGAACGTGTGGATACACACCTATTTGTTCATATTTTCCGATCGAAATGGGACCATAACCTCCCCACGTGCCCAAGATGATAGGATTTATTCAATTTTATGATTTTTCTATTTTTTCCTATTTTTTTTTCTATTTTTTTTTTTCACAAAAACCGAGGGTTATATAAACCCTCGAAAATTAGCAAATCATTTTATTTTTTTTTATTTTTTAAATTATAAAAAACCGAGGGGAGTGGATACCCTCAGTTTTTTCCGAGGGTCTTTATGACCCTCGGTTTTTTGGGCAATTTTTTTTTTTTTTTTAATCTTTTATTATTAAAAAATCGAGGGAAAGCTATTACCCTCGGAAAAAAACCGAGGGTCGAAGCGACCCTCGTTTGTTTATGAATTTTTTTAATTTTTTTTTTATTTTTGGTTATCAAAAAACCGAGGGTATAAGTTGACCCTCGGTTTTTCCGAGGATCTGAGACCCTCGGAAATTACGCCGCTCGAAAATTCCTCGGAATTACGTTCGGTAAAAATTTGGCGGTTGATTTCCGAGGGAAAAACCGAGGGATATTATATTCCCTCGGAAAAATACCGAGGGTCTCACTTTCCCTCGGTTTTTTCCGAGGGGAACAAAACCTCGGTTTTCCCCTCGGAAAATTGCAGTTTTTTTGTAGTGATTCTATTTTTAATTAATTATTTTTTATTTAAATAATAGATTTTAAAAATTAAAAAATAATCAAAAAATTAAAAAAAGAACTGAAAATTTAATTTATGTTTTTACTTAGTTTTAAATTTTTTTTTACAACAATTAAAACAAATTTCAAAATAAAATAAATAATAAACATAAATTTTAAATATAAAAAATAGAAAATTCAAAAAATAAATTACAACCCTAAATTCAATTAATCAAACCTAAATTCCTAAATTGAACCCCTAATTAAATTTCTCAAAACCTAATTCCTAAATTCAAATCATAAACCCTAAATTAAAGTCTAATTCAACCTCTCAATCGTAATTTAAAATCATAAATCATAAATTGAAGGAAATGACTACGCCCCCTTAAATCAAGGAAATGACTACCCCCCCCCCCCCCCCCCTTCCGCATTTACATCCATTGATCTACAATTATTTATAACAAACTTTTGATCTAATGGTTCTCATTAAGTGAAATATGGTAACCTTGACGGTACCGTTGAAGTTCCTTAAATCAATACCCTAAATTAAAAAAAAAAACATTCAATTTGAATTAAAAAGCTAACATACCTTAATATATGATGGTGGCGATGCTCCGACGTGTGGCGGTGGCTTCCCTTTTCCTTTTCCTCTTTCTGGATTCCCGGTTTTATTTTATTTTGTTGTTTTTGTTGCTGTTTGCCGAATGGAAGTTTCCGCAGAGCGTTTCCAATGGAAAGAATCCGTTGGTAAATAAAAACCGACGTTGTCGACGGCTTCATTTCCGTCGACAAATAAAATTCAATTTATTTTTTAAAAACTTGCCGACGAACATGTTTCGTCGGCAGATTGGGCGGAGTTTATTGCCGCCAACTTCACGAGAACTTGCCGACGAAGAAATCTACAAAAGGGTTACGTCCGTCAGCAATTGTGGTCATCGGGAAGGCCGTCGGTAATGCCCGACTTTTATTAACGGGATGCTAAACCCTCGATAATTTTCGTTTGCGTTTTCGAATTATTTTGTAATTCTTGCTACAGTGTTTTGGTTTTCATCGTCTTGTTGCCGCACTTTTATTGTGTAACGATCAACGTTCATGTTTTCAATTTGGAAAAATAACAAATCAGATAATGGATGTCAAATTCATCACAGAACTAAATTTTAGAAATTCTAATAATTTTAGAACTTTCAAATTAGTATGGGTTTTAAGCCAAATTGTAAATATTATGAACCTAAAATGCTATGAGTATAGTCACAGTTTATCTTTCATAATTTCTAACATATTTGTATTTGTGTCCTTTCAATGTACTGTCAATTTGCATTAATGGATGAAATTGTTGTTTCCGGAAGAAAAAAAAAAAGAAAAAAGGAAGGTTAAATTTGATTTTTTTTAGGGGGGCGTTTCTAATTTTTGAAGCCTTGGTCAATCAGCCGCCTTAATTGCCTTAAGATTGTCACGGCT